>VZSE01015289.1:0-10772 GCA_013398275.1 Promerops cafer
AATATAAAATAAAATAAAATCCTGCTCCAACTCATGGCTCCCAGAAGAGCCTCTGCAGAGCTGAATGTGCTTTTATTCAAGGTAACAAAAGCTGGGGGATGCTCCGGAGGTAAAAGCACAAGTGGAGGCAGGGCCCTGGGGATTTAACTCTGGGGTGAATTCCCAGAGGTCTGGCTGAAATCTCTGTCTGCTCCTTTTTTTTCCCCTCTTCCTCTTGGGTTTGGTGGGCAAGCAGGTGTAAACCCCCATCTGTCCCTGATGCCAACACGGGCTTTAAAAGAGATTTCTCTTCCCATTAAAACTCAGGAAGCCCTGAGCATCATTAATACTGGCATAAAGTAGGAGCTGTTAATGCAATTTTTCTTGTGCTGGCCAGAATTTAGCTGAGTTTAGCTGACTTTGCCTTCTCGGAAGGTTTTGTTCTGTTTTCCAAAATGAGGTGATAAATACACTGGGACTGGGACAAAACGGACTCTGTGGGAGGACAGTGTGGGGACCTGTTTCTGTAACACTCTGAAGTGATCCTATGGCACCTTTCTCAAAAATTAATTGATTAAATCCTTCAAAGCAGTGTTTTGTGTCATTCGTTGCTGCTCTTAAATTTTGAAATAAGCTCCTTAGAGATGCTTTTATGTTGCTCCCTGGGTATTGGAAACAGGATTTTCTTCCTTAGGGGCCAAGATTGGCATCCCTATATACTGAGTGTTTGGGCTCAGAGTCCCAGCAGTGTTAACTCCAAGACTGCTATCTGCTGTGATCATCTGTGTTCCTCAAAGCCTAAAATTTGTCTTTTTTTCCCCCCTTCCTCCTTAAATGGGAAGAAGTTGGGTTTGTAAGTGAAGCTGTAATATTTTGGGTATCTTAGGAAATAATGATTGGGATGGAGCCTGCATGATTTGCTGTGTTTAAACTGGATGTGAAATGAGAGTTGGGGATTTCACGGCTGGTTTTTGGAAGGTGACAAATTCTGTGTGTGGGGCAGAGCAGAACCTGCCTCAGTTTGCTGAAGTTTTTAAAAGCAGCTCTCTCTGGGGTACAGCAATTTCCTTAGAAATACTGACTTCCAGGCTCGTACATCCCAATGCCCTGATTCTGCAGAGATTCCCCTTTATATCCTTGCTTAAATCAGAAGAAAATCAGCCTCAGACAAGGCACAGCCAGTGTGTACAAGAGATGCAGCAAATATAGCATTAGGCAAAAAACATTTAAATTCCACCAGCCAGGGAGGGGCTCAGAGTTACCCATTACAGCAGCTTCATGGGATATTTTATTTTATTTATTCCTTCTCCACATTGCACCTTGTACTCCCACCGGCGGTCTGATAGCAAAATTGCATCAGGAAGAGACAAACAATACTTTTTATTCTCAGGGGATTCGAAAGAGCCACAGCTCAAACCTGTCCTGGGGGCAAAAAAGGGCAGGAAGGGCTTTTACTGGAGATCAAGCACCAGGCTCAAAGCAAACCACAGATTGATGGGTTTGAAATCCTTGTTGCCAAAACACCGCTTTTCATTCCCAAAGCTGAATTCCCAGGCTACCTCCCCGGTACTGAGAGTTCCCTGGTACTGGGAGTTCGTGTTTGTTGACAAGCTGTCAAAGAAGTGCATTAAAAAAAAAACCAAACCAAACATTTTATCCATTGAATACTAATCCTGACACGGGCAGGAGGAGGCAAGTGGGGCCATGCCCCCAAGAGGAGAAAATAAATGTTTAACCAGAGAGTTTTAGAATCAGCATCAAAGCAGAGACTCGTCTAAGATATTTTGTCTCGGAGGAACTTTGATAAGACTTTTGCAACCTTTTTGCCATTTTAGCCGTGCAAAGCCTTCGATTCCGCACACGGACTCAGTAACACGACCCCAGGGGCTGTTTGGGAGGCTTAATTAAAGGATTGTTTGTAAATCATTTGAAGATTCCTGGATGAAAGGAACTGGAACCATGCAATATACTGATTTAATTCCAGGGAGCTGCTCTAAAGGCTTGAGAAGAGGGTGATCATTCATGCCGGTGGTGGAGGGAGACCGGCTGGAAATATCTGCTCTCAGCATTTACAGGGAGGCTGGGGTAGCACTTTGGTTATTATTTTCCCTATAAACCATGTATTTTGCCTCCCCATCTGCACTTCTAAAAGGTCTAAACCCACCAGCATGGGTTCTGGGGTGTTTTTGGGGACTGAGGGAGGTAATTTACAGCCAGTGAGGATCCCTCTGGCTGTGCTGTGCCCCATTATCCTGGGGGTTTTATCTCTGTGAGAGCAGAGGGGAGCTGTTGGGGTTAAACTTTGCCCCTTTATCCCTGATGCTGCTCTGGGTGGCCCCTGTGCCGTGTCCCCAAGGACCCACCAGAGCACCCAGAGCCCCCTGGAGCTCTGCAGAGCCGGGGAGGATGGGGTGAGTGGGGTTTTATCCTTACAGGGTGATACTCTGTGGAGGTGAGGTCCTGCTCTAACATCTGCCTGAGCCGCTCTGTGCTACAGGGGCTCAAACCCCAAGCTCAGGTGCCTTCAGCAGCTTCATCTCCAGGTGGTCCAGGCAGGATGCTGCCTGTAGCAAACCCACCTGTGGATGTGCAGGAATTCCTGCCTCCCCACTGCTGAGCCGATGGGGAGCGACACTTAGAAATGTGCAGGTCGTGAGCCTGCGCGTGCACCTGACCTCCAGCGTTGCTCCCAGCCTGACACCACTCCTGCAGACCAAGAACCACCCTCAGCTGTGCCCAGAGCAGAACAGCACGAGAGGGTTTGAACCCTGCAGGAATCCGGGTGGCCCGGTCGGGTCCGTGCCCCCTGTGCAGGCATGTGAAATCTCACCAGCCCTCTCCAGAGCTTTCACACGCTCCTGCAGCTTCCTGCTCCAGAGCCTGTTTACGTGCTCAGCTCCTTCCACAACTGGCCCATCTCCACCTAAGGATGTTGTTTCTGAATTCTTGCAATGCCTGCCCTTTCCTTCACAGAGAGATCCTGAGCAAACCTTGCTCTTTTTTTGTTTTTTTTTCTTTTCCCACTCTCTAAGCAGTGCTCGCATTCATCTGGCATTTGTTGTTCTCCAGCTACCTGTGCTCCATCCACCTCCACCCCCAGGGCTTTGCCAAATACTTCACGCTGCAGAGAGCAGCTCCCTTAGGCTTGGAATTGCCAAACAAATCCATGAAGTCTTTCATTTACAGTTTGTGAGGCAACCCTGATTCTCCATGGGGGTCTTGCAGCTCCTTTGGAGTTGTGCCACCCATCTCCTCCAAAAACATCTCTGTTTGACGTTAGGGGTTAATAAAAAAAAAATCTTTTTTTTTTTTTTCCCTGAACTGTCTGGTGGGATGGTGTCCCAAACCCCAGACTGAGGGTGCTTCCTCCACTGCTTTGTTATTTGGGAGGTTTGGGGACAGTTTGTCTGAGCTTCATTGGGTTTTAAGTGCTCTAATTATGTATTTGCTGTAGTGCTGGGCTGAAGCCTTGCAGTGTTTTGCTCTGGGGATCCTTGAGGAATATACAGATCCACTGCAAACAGGCAGGAGGGATGTGCTCTGCCCATATCACAGCTCCAGAGGTGTTCAGCCATTGGAGCTGTCCAAAAAGATGCTAATTTTTATGCTACAAAGCCCTGTCTGGGAAGGTAGACAGAGCTGGGGAGAAACAGATAATCTTCCTTGTTACTGTACAAAAATAAGGTTTTTTTCAGCTATAAACTGAAGAGGTGAAATGCTGTTTAAAGAACTGGCTGTGGTGGAGTTCCTCTCTCTATTTTTCAAGTGTTTGGTGGCAAGACTGTGCAGTGAGCGGCCAGGGATGGAGGAGATTCTCTCAGCTGGGGCTGCTGTGGTACAAATGGCATCGAGAAGCATTCAAAAGTGTAGAAGTGGTGCTTAGGGACATGGTTTAGTGGTGGACCTGGCATGTTAGCTTAATGGCTGGACTTAATGTTCCCAGAGCTCTTTTCCTACTGATGAATCCATGATTCCATGGGCAGGGACACCTCCCACTATCCCAGGTTGCTCCAAGCCCCATCCAGCCTGGCCTTGGGCACTTCCAGGGATGGGGCAGCCACAGCTGCTCTGGGCAACCTCTGCCAGGGCCTCCCCACCCGCACAGTAAACCTGAGGTTCCTTCAAAGATGACTAAACCTGCTTCAAGTTACCTGCTGGCTTTGAATTGCAAATAACGCTGGAAATAGTGATTATTGGTGGGAATCTTGGAAAATGCCAATAGTAATGTTCATGCCTTTGGGGAGTGCAGAGCTCTGTGGTGGCTTATTTAGGGTGACTTTTTGAGGGTTACAAGCCCATATGCACTTGCTTTGAGCTGTTGTGTGTCTTAGAGCCAGCCTTTGGCACTGAATATTGCTGAAATCCGTTGGGAACCAGAAAATGCCAGAATACCCTAAAGGGGGAAAAAAAAAAACCCTCTCTCCTTCAAGAGGTGAAGCAAATCTGCTCAAACTCCAAAAGCACCAACATCCTTCATTACTCATGTGCCTGTTGGGTCCCAGGCCTTGCTGAGGGACGTTTTCTCGTCACCAGATGTTCCTGTTTAGCAAATCTTTGCATCCCTGCAGCTCTGCGTGTTGCAGGCACCTTTTCTGCCCCGTAAAGAACGTGTCGCTCGCGACTCGCTTGGCACCGGTGACAGTTTGGTGACAAAGCATTGCAAGGGCACGAGGAGAATTCAAACAGCTCATTAAAACCCGCTCGGTGTGATGTCTCAGCACCCAGCAGAGAGCGGGACGGGGAAGGAACGGGAGTGAACCTTTATTTTGGGCAACGGGAATCCCAGCGCTGCTGGAGCATCTACTTTTAGATGTGCATCCGACATGGACAGCAGAGGGAAGGGGAAGAGGCCAGGCTGAGATTTGGCTTTCAGCAAGGCTCCACTTGTGAATAACACCCAAGGGTCTGTGTCTTGGGGCTGGGTGGCAGCAGGAAGGGGATGGGTTCCAGTTTGGACAAACTGGGATGACTGGGCTTGAGGAGGAAGGGAAAATTGGAAGTCACAGTGTGACTCCTCTGCTTTTTCCTCCCACTGAGGGACCCAAGGTGGGGCCATGTAGGTTCAGATATTTAACTAAGGTGTTTAAGGTTGAAGCTGAGTTAGCCTTGAATCCAGCTGTGTCTTCTGAGGGCAATTCAGATGTGTCTTGGGATGATTTGTCCACTAGAGATGTTTGTTTCTATAAATGCTCCCCAACATGGTCTGATGCTGCACCAAAAATATCCAGGACCTGTCCCTGCAAACACTTATGTTGTGTAACGCTGTATGTGCTCAAAAATGTAAAAAAAAAAATTGGTTTGGGGATTTGTATGAACTTCTTGCTGGTGGGTCAGGAGTGCACCCTAAAGGCTGCAAAATGAACAGGCAAATAAGAAGAACATGGTCCTTGGGCTTAAAAAACCGAATCTGTGCTTGCTGTCAGGTGCAGGACAGATCCTTAGAAATAGGCAGAGATGGGATCTGCGTTAAAAGCTCCTCCAAAACTGAAAAGGTCATTTTTTTCTTTCTGAGTCGGCCCCATTTTAGATGTTGCTTTGAGGTCTGGTTCATATCCTTATCATCCTGAATAAAAATTGGATTTTCTCCGTTTCACAGGCTCTGTGTGCAGGGAGCTTTGGTCTTAGGCCACATGGCTGATGAGGGTGGTGAAAGGGGAAGGAAGGTCATTTTGCAGTGGAAGAATAAGGCCTCAGTTATTAATGGCAAAGGCTGAAATTTTCTCTCTCAGCCTTAATTGATTTTGGCAAATTTAACTGGAGGAGGAGGAGGTAGAAATTGGCTTAGAAATTAAGCTCTAATACTTAAATATATATTAGATCTATTGTAGAGAAATGAGGAGACAGCCTTGTTAGACCTTTATTCTAAGTGGCTTCTGCTGGATACAGGCAAAGAGAAAAATACCCAATTTCTTGGGTATAACTTGGACAAAGGGGGCTTGAAAGGCTCTTCAGAAAGGCTTGGAGAAACTCAACCTTATTTGAAACATAATAGCAAAGACCATTTTTTTCCCCCTCCCTCTCCTCCCTGGAGTCTAAAGGCAGGAGGGCGAGATAAGACATTCCACCACACAGGCAAATGGGGAAAAAAAGGGGAAAAGTTGAAATGATACTGCTGCAGGCTGTGGAAAGTGGAGAGCTCTCAGGATGGCTATTACGTGCTGCTTATCAAAATAATGTGAGCCCTGACTGTGAGAAAAAGCAGAGTAGTTAAAGAGATGCTCTGTGCCAGCACGGATCTGGTTAGCAGTGGTTATACTGGAACAACATCAAGTAACCAAGGTCCTCAAGATATATCTGTATCATCTATATCTATATCTATATCTATATCTATATCCACATTAAATAAGCAATAAAGTTGCTTATTTATAAAATAAATATATCTATCTATATATCTATATCTATATCACCTATATCTATATCATCTATATCATCTATATCTATATCTATATCTATCTATATATCTATATATCTATATCTATATCCACATTAAATAAGCAATAAAGTTGCTTATTTATAAAATAAATATATCTATCTATATATCTATATCTATATCACCTATATCTATATCATCTATATCATCTATATCTATATCTATATCTATCTATATATCTATATATCTATATCTATATCCACATTAAATAAGCAATAAAGTTGCTTATTTATAAAATAAATATATCTATCTATATATCTATATCTATATCACCTATATCTATATCATCTATATCATCTATATCTATATCTATATCTATCTATATATCTATATATCTATATCTATATCCACATTAAATAAGCAATAAAGTTGCTTATTTATAAAATAAATATATCTATCTATATATCTATATCTATATCACCTATATCTATATCATCTATATCATCTATATCTATATCTATATCTATCTATATATCTATATATCTATATCTATATCCACATTAAATAAGCAATAAAGTTGCTTATTTATAAAATAAATATATCTATCTATATATCTATATCTATATCACCTATATCTATATCATCTATATCTATATCTATATCTATATCCACATTAAATAAGCAATACAGTTGTCCTCACTGGACATTTCTAATTTATCAAGCAACAGAAGAAATGTTTAAAGCCCAGGTAAGGGAATCAAGTTTTCTACCACGTACTGAGTCAGTTAATAAGGAGTAGCCTCAGAGCAGGTTGTGATTGCAGAACTCCAAATCAGTATTCTCATCATGCATTTTTTAGAGCCATCACTCTCTGCTGGCGACCTGGTTCGGTTTTGGAGCCTGAAGGAATAAAAACAACAAATAAACAAACAAGAATTTGTTCCTGTGGGTTTCTCTTGGCAAAGGGGAGAAAGTAGCAACATGCAGTAAGGGCAGAAAACAGCCTCCTCCTGTTTTATTTTCTTTTTTGTTGGCTTTTTCCTTCTAATATTGGTCTCATTTTCAGATGGATCAGCACCCTGATCTGGTTTGACACAATACTTAGAAATGTTTGTGCTCTCCACTGCCTCACTCTAAGGGCACGTAAATTTATACCAAATCACAGCATTGCCATAAACACCCCCAGATCCTGTGTGGCAATGAAAAGCTGTGATACCTGTGCTGCAAATGGGAGGAACCAGCAATTCCAGGGCTCCCAGAAATCCTGATCCAACCGAGAGACAACCAGGACAAAATATAAGCAAAATGGGGCAGGGCATCATGTCAGCTGTGAAGCCAGAGAGCAAAATCCACAGCCTTGAGCCCAAATTTCAAGGGTGCAGGAGTTAATCTCCCCATCACCTCCACTTTCTCAAGCCTCGGGGTCATTCCCATACCAAAAAGCCAGGGAGAGATGCTGATCTCTTTGACATAAAGAATAAATTTTCCTGTCCTGTACAGTACATAGAATGCTGAGGAAAACGAAAGTTTAGAGATTAATCCAACACCCAATTATAGACAATTATTTTGTTTCCTTCAAATTTCCCCAGATGGCTAAAAAAAGCCCTCAAGGCTCTCAGTCCATGTGATTTTGTGGGCTTCTAAGACAGTTCCTGCCCACAAATGGCACCAATAAATCCTCATTAACCGCATTCAACAGGAGAATGATCTTTTTTTCTCATTAAAACTTCACAAAGGGTTCAAAACCTCATTTTATGGCAGGGTGCTTTGATTTAAATTGATGTGGCTTAAATTATGAATTTTAATCATGACTTAAAATATAGAAAGAGAAAATCATAATTTGAATGATTTGATTTTTATCATGGTTTTCATTTACAATTCATAGCTATATCCCTTAAGCAGGGCTGATTCTCCTCATTGTAAAACTTGGAGATTTACAGCCCACTCTTGCCTTTCAGCTGTGTTTTCTAACCAGGCTGGCACACTCTGAACATATTTGTGGAAGGAGTTTTATAGCCTGAGACCTCTCTATTTTGATTTCTAATTTATGCATCTCTGGAGTCGTCCTTGGTAATGATGAATAAAACTAATTTAGGATTTATTGGTGGAAATCACTCTTTGCTTGTAGAGGAAATTTCTGTTAAACTGGCAAATGCAAAAGAGCATTTACAATTCCTTTCAGATGCATCAAATAACCAAGGACCTGGGTACCTTATGCAATAAACTTTTCAAGAGACTTTTCAGTGTAGTGCTAAGCAATTCCCTGAGCACATCTCCAGCGTCAATCTGGGATGAAGTTAGTGACTGAAATGAATTGTTCTGTGTCCCTCGAGGGCTTCAAATAAACAGGAGCCATTCTCTTAAAATTCACTTTTACTGTTTAAAATGGGAGAAGAAACAATTTTATTTTTTGGCTGCTGGTTTCCAGTTGTTTTTGAAGCTTGGAATTAACTGTTGGTGCAGCAGCTGAACCTGTCTCTCCTTGACCTGCAGAGGGAATTTCAATGGATAGCTGAGGTTGATGCACATAACTTTTGACTAACTGAGTATCCCATGCTGAATGTCTGGATACCCTGGACATCTGCCTGTAGTGTAGGCAGAAAGCAATTAAAGAGAAGCAAAAATTACCAAGACTTCCTTTAATTGACTGCCCTGGTTTTGTCTCACATCCAAATCCAGCCCCACTCAGTGCTGGAAAAGCAGAGCTCCCCAAGTGCCGTGGTGTCCTGGTTGGGTTTGGTCTCACTGCAATATATTTAATGTTCTTTTTGATGCTAGATGATAAGGTCTGGTCTCCCAAAAATTAGGAAGAGATTTGGCCCCGATGGATTGCGGCCCATTCCCCTCATCCAGCCTGCTCTGATGTGTCCCCTTGCTGATCCAACATGAGAGCATTTTCCCCAGCAAGCTTGGCAAATAAAACTTTGCTGTTGAAGGCAACAGTCCCAGAGGGGAGAAAAATAAGGAAAATAAAATAATCCTGAGGTGACTGTGATTGCCACTCCTGCCATCAGTGCTTTGCACAAAGCCATTCCAGCGGGAGGATACATCTGCTTCTGCTGCAACACATCAGTTTAGGCTGATAAAGGTCTCTGATAAGCTGCAGTTTGACCCAGCTCAAGGTGGAGGATGCACTAGCAGACCCTGGGCAGGTCCCTGCAGCCCTCCCTGTGCATGTCCTTAGTCCAAATCCCTCTCAGGCTCTTGGGAGGAGCAGCATCCCACGATGGCCATGCTCCTGAGAAGTTCTTCCATGGTGAGTGGTTACCAAAACCTGCCCTGTAATTCACCATCTCACCCCCAAACATTATTTCTGGGGAGTTTTCCAGCCAGGAGAAGGTCAGTAATGGACAGGGTGGTGTTAAGGAGTTCCTAATGAGGACAAGGATGGGCAATACAACCTTCACTGTCAGGTGCCCAGTGAAGGACAAAACCTGTCACTCATCACTGTCCACGCTCCCCATTCCAGGTTTCTCCAAATCACAGCTTCAGTTGCTGGGGGTGAATTAGGGCAGCCAGTTTGTGGGGGGGAAAAATGCTTCTATTCTGGCAAAGGAAGTGGCTCAAGCAGGGTGGAGTGGTGGGAGGGTGGTCAAAAGTAGAAATGTGAGGTTGGGTTGGTGGCAAGAGAAGTAGGGGATGTCATGATCAGTGTGTGCATTTATGAATGGCCTTTACAGAGGGTTGGGGAGGGAAATGCAGGAGTCCAAACTGCGGGGTTGAGAAAGGAAAAAGATGGTTTTCTGCTTTAAAAAATCCACCTGTCTGTGGGTTCCTATTACTGCATCTAGCCACGAGTAGCCGAGAGCTGCACCGGGTAAAATTTTGGGCGTTTAAAGGAGTTTGGGTGTCACAGGAAAACCCCAAGGGAGCAGGGCTCTTCCTCCCTGATCATGTTAGAAATGAAAATTTTGTCAGCATCCTTGATGGAAGCAAAGTGAGCTGGCCCCACCAGCAGCTCCTGCTCCTTCGGGAGTCTCTGCACTTAATCACCAGCCAGCACAGAGGTTTCAGCATTGCAGGACATGCCATGGACAACGGGATAGGCCTCTGGATGGGTGCAGAGCCCCAGCACGACGGTTACTGGTGAGAAATTCATGAGGGTACTGTGGGGAGTGGGTTATTTTGGACCAGACCCAAAGCCAAGCTCTGGAGCTGTCCCACTGCCACCACAGCAGTCCCACAACTCTCCGTATCTCCACTGTGTTCTCACACAGAAAAATCCCACTGCCAATCCTGATAAAATACTGCAAGGGAAAAAAAAATAAATAAATAAATAAAGAAGTCAGGAAACCACCAAAAGAAACTGTGTGTGCCTTGGGGGTTTGATGGGGAGCAGTGGGGGGGACAGCCACGCCGAAGGAATGCCGGCTATTTCGGGCAGTGTTTGTGTCTGAGCGGCAGGAGGAGGAGGAGGAGGAGG
>VZSE01015289.1:11839-212724 GCA_013398275.1 Promerops cafer
AGCGATGTGGGGATGGATGTAAAGCTGCTTTCCCTGGGAGCAGCAGCCGGGGGATGCCCCGAGCCCAGCTGGCCTTTTAGGGAGGGTTCCCTTCTAATCCAGCTCAGAAGCAGTTTTGGGGCAGGGGCTTATCTCTGTCTTGGCTGGTTGGACTGGTACCCTGAGGTGCTGGATAGAGGAGTGTTGATAAAGTGGATGGGTAAGGAGGAGCAGCACAAGGAAACCTCTTCAGGGGAACTGCCTTTGAAGCTGGATTTTGGAGAGTGCTGTTGGGATCCCACTTTATTTATTTATTTATTTATTTATTTATTTATTTATTTATTTATTTATTTGCTCCTGNATTCCTGCCTCAGGAATTTATTTCTTAGAGGATTTTTTTTTTTTAGAAAGGAAATAGAGAAAATATTGGAGGAAATATTTACTAGAATTTATTTCTGAGACCTTCAGATCTCTCAGCTCCTCTTTTAAGCACCAAGACTATACCTTACTGTCCTGGTTTAGGGCAAATTTGGGAGAAAACCTATAACAGGGTTCCTCTAGAAAGCAAATTCAATTGGCCTCTCCCCCAGCTGGTTCAGGAGAATATTTCCCTGGAGAAAAGTGGAAAGAAAGGTGCACAGCTTATTATCTAATATAAATAGAACAGGCAACTGGGGATACAAGCATCAAATAGCCAACCAGGACACTTGCTGAGATGGACAGTTGTGCCTGTGGGCAGATTTCCCATTTTTCTCCTCACAAAAGGCAATAAATGGCTTGTTACAGGAACTTGGTTCCACCTGCATCTCTCAGGACTCCCCAAAGCCAAAGAGTTGCAAATTTTCCCAGTCCGTTCAAGCTATGGCTGTTGCCATGAAACTGCCAAGAGTGGGGAAAGGAGGAGCCCTCTGCTTGATAATCTAGATTAGGAATAAGGAATTTCTTCTGTAGTAATAAGGATCAGCTTTTGGATCTGCTTGGATTTGGATTTGAGCCATCTTCCCAGGGGTGAGGGCCTGGCATCCAAACGTCCTGATGCTGTAACTCATCTTCATCAGAGGTTTGTGCTGCCCTCCAAGCATCAGGGATGTTTGCAAGAAGGGGATTTGCTCCACATCTTGTTTTCCTCCAGCATTGTTTCTGCTCCCGTTTGGGAGAGCTGATCTGAATCCTGCAGCAGCACAGGACTTGGCTGTCTGCTGCATCATCCTTAGTTGCAAAATGCAGTGCCTAGATTCCTGCACGGGTCCTGTTTATTTGGCTGCTCTGCTGTGCAGAAACTTCCTGGGCAAAGGAGCTGGTGCACTTGGTTTGCACCATTTGAGCGTTTCAGCCTCTCATCAGTGACACACATTGACAGGTCTGGGTACTGGGAGGGACTGGTGATGGAGGAGCAAAACAATTCTAGGCCAGGCTGAGTGCAGCTCTGGTCTAGTGGAAGGTGTCCCTGCCCATGGCACGAGCTGGAACGAGAGCTTCAAGGTCCCTTCCAACCCAAACCATTCTGTGATTCTGTGATGATTCAGTGCCAGCCACCAGGGGCAGGAGCATGCCTGCACCACAGAGCAGTGTCTGCAGTCCATAGGCTTGCAAGTTATTAATTATTTAAAGCAATCAGTTGCTAAGAATTTAAAGCAAACAACAATCAATTGCTGAGAATTATCAATGAGCATATCTAGAAGCTGACATTTGCTTTTGATGGCTCAGCTCTCTCTTGCCTCCATGATCAGCAGGCTCAGGGCTAGATTTCTGAGTGGTGTCCAGCAGCATTTTATCCAATTATAATTTCCAGAGATGTCAGGATGAGATGGGGCTCCGGGAAGTGAGAGGGTATTTTTGCACAGCTGATTGTGCTTCTCCAAATGTGCATTTGAAACCTGTGTGGGGATTTTTCAGCTGTCTCTTCTGCCTAGCTGTAATCAGGGATGTTGTTTCCAGGTAGTTTTGGCAGTAAAGCCATGCTTTGATTTGGCCAGGGATCACTTGCAAACATGCCAGGAATGTTCCTGTAGCTGCAGCCTTCACCAGAGTAGGGGCTCCATCTCCACTGCCCAGCTCCAGCATTACAACCAACAGCACCCACTGAATCCCAGCTCAGTACCCCCTCTCTCTGCTCTGCTGGTGGCTTTCTGTGGGTCCCACCACGTTCCTGCCCTCTCCTCCCATCTCCAACCCCACCATGACTCCAGCTCAGTTTCCTAAAGGAAATGCCCAAGCTGACATGTCAGAGTTTCGCTGCTGAGCCCAAAGCAGGACCTGGTGTCTGTCACCCCAGGAGCAGAGGAATTGGGATATTATCATCCAGCCCAGCCCCACAGCTCCCTCCTGTACCCAGAGCTGCCACTCACCTCTGTGGATCCCCTCCAAGGTGGGAACTCAGCCTGGTATTTGCAGACCAGACTCCTCTCTTAGGAGAAAGAGGAGGATGATTAGCAGCAGGGAGGGGATGCAGCTCCTTCTTCCCTCCTGCTTCCTTTGCTCCCTTCCCTTGCCCTGCCATGGCCTTCCCTGTGGCACAGCCTCCAGGCACTGCCCTGGAGAGAAGGATTTGATGGCACAGAGATATCAGCAAAGCCCTGAGCTCAAAAGGTGACATGGACAGGGTCTGTTCCATCCGGACCACCCTGAGGGTAGGTACTGTAAGCTTTGCTTTCCTCTAGATACCATTTAGGATTTTCCTCCCTGACCAGCGAGTCTCTTTGTGCTCAAACTCCCTACCTCTCCTCGGAGTTTTTGGGGAGCTGAGTGTGACCGTTGTTGCGTACTGTATTTTTTTTCATATATATTACATCTTTTTTTGCTGGAGTTTCTCAGCATGCAACCACACCATTGAAACCTACTGAGTGCAAAGCGTTGCATCCCCAACCCGGTGACATCCCACAACTTCCCATGCTCTTCTGCTCAGCTGCAACCACGCAGGAATCTCACTCCTTGCTGGGCTGCTGGGTGGACAACATTGTTCGCCTATTGAGTCATTAACAATGAGGTCATTGGGCTGGAAAGACAATGTCATTCAGCAGCCAAGAACCCAGCTGGCTGATCCCGGTTGTGTCTCATCTCCTATGACAAAGGCACTTTTAATTGACTAATTAAAGCTTTTGCAGGCTCCATCTTGGAAGGGATGACCAAAATAGACATGGTTCTTTGTCAGCATTAAGTCAGGCCAGTTGGCTGATTAAGAAGCAAGACCTTTCTTCCTTCTCCACTTTGCCACTTGCTGTGCAGGCCTTAATTCCTGGTCCTGGCAATGGGAAAACCTCCTTAGAGATATCCCACCATGTGTTGCAGAGCAAGCTGTTTGAATGAGGCCCCAAGGACCTCCAGAAAGCTCACCCAAAGCCCACTCAAGCCACTTTGGGGTGGCCTCTCTGTGTTATCATCACACCTTTTGTTGGACCCTTGGCATTTTGGGTTCCCGGCTCCTGTAGGTGTTTGATATTGCACCTAAACCTAGTGCATTGGGGTGCTCCCATACCCTGTAGGCCTTACAAGGACAATTTGATCCACTGGCTGTGGCCAAGGGCATTTTTCTTCCCATTTTTGAGCCATCTTTCCCTTTATATGCTTTTTGGGTGGAAAGCAGGGGCACGTCCAAGCACTGGCGAGAAATGTGCCCACAGTAAATCCCTGCTTCTCTCAGCTGAGTGCTCCTGCACTGCCAGGACCCTCTCCACTCTCTGAATGAAGGTGTTTTGAGCCCTGAGACCAGTGGGCACTTCTGCTCTTGACATTTCTTGCTCTCATTGCCACTCTGAGTAATATCATCCCAAAACCAGAGAATAAATGTGCCCTGAGGGACTCCACAGGACAAACGCTGTTTGGTGCAGCTACCTTGCCATTTCCATTAAACCCTCGGGGTTTTTTCTGCCTGCAGTGCGATTGTCTCAAACCAGATTTATCTTTTTGCTGCCCAGGCCCTGCTGAGCAGGGACGCTGGGTGTGTGTTTACCAGGGCCAGCGTCCCAGCCCTAAAGCACAGCAGCCGCTTCTTTTGAAGAACACACAAAGCAAGGAAGAGGAGCAATTGTTTGGGAGGAAGTTTAACCATAATGTAATAGACTCCCATGGGATTTACTATTAGTAATTATTTGTATTGCTCTGGCACCTAACCAAGGTTGGGCCCCCGGTTAGGAAGGTGCTGCATCGGCCTGTAAATGAAGACAGCTCCTCTGTCCAAAATCTGTCCACTCTTGCAGGTACAGATGGGGAAACTGAGGAAGGGAGAGGCTGACAAGTATAACGAGGGTTGTTTAGAGAGTTGTGGCTCAGCAAGGAGGTGAGCCAGCACACGGTGCTTACAGGAGCATCCTTCCTCGCTGGGAGTGAATCCTAGAACATGGAATTGCAAAGTGGTTTGGGTGGGAAGGGACTTTGAAGACCACCTCGTTCCACCCCCCTGCCATGGGCAGGGATGCCTTCCTCTGGACCAGGTTGCTCAAATCCCATCCAACCTGGCCTTGGACACTTCCTCTACTTGTGCTGCTTCCAGTTGCCCCGAAGAGGCCATTGGGTAACAAATATGCTGTGCTGGAGGGTCCTGCCCTGGGACAACACTGGAAGAGGTAGTTTCTCACTGTTTGTGCCTTTAATAAGTGATTTCTGTGATCATGTGTATTATTTTAAGGAGGGGAGGAGCAGGAGCTATCAAAGAACACAAGTGCTTCAAATGGAAACTGAGTCCCACTGCCCCTGAAAAACAAAATAAAACAAACAAACAAACAACAAAACAAAAAGCTAAAATGGATTTCTCTTTCTGTAAAACGGACCGTTTCAGGAGAGTTAAATAATGAGGCAATTACAAATTTGCCAACAGTAGAAGCTGGTCAGATTACATGGGCCTGTAAAGCCAGATCGTCACTGGAGCCATTTGGTGGGAAAGAAACTCGGTGCCAGACAGTCTTTAAATAGTTTTGAATAAGAGGGAGGGTTGGCTGTGTCCTTCCCTTCCGAGGCTCTCCCCACCTAAAGAATAGCACCGAGCCTCCTGCCAAGTCCAGCTTGTCCAGCCCGTGCCCGAAGGCTCCACTCACAGGCCCAGCTATATAAATATATGTAGATGCTCATGCATGCAGATGTGTATATATAGATCTTCCCAATTATCTGGGAAGACCCCACCCTGAGGGAGGTGTGGGTGTGGAACTGGAGGAAAAAAGAAAAAAAAAAAAAGGTGGGACCCAAAATAGCACCGACACACAAAGGATCCCAAGGAAATGTGGCGCTCTCCTCACGGCATTGACAGGAAATCTCTGGGCTGCTGGCTCGGTAACCCCCGCTAGCCAAGGTCATGGGGGACTGTCTGTGGTGGAGGGATAGATCCTGACAACCGTCCTCTGCAAAAATCGAGGGATGAGGGGTGTGAGGTGGAAGCTTTTATGTCAGTGATGGTTTGCAGGTGTCCCAGATGTGCCTGCAGAGGAATCTGTCTCCAGCATAGCCTGAAAGAGAAGCAAAGCAGATAGAACTGGGGAGTGATATTTAACCAAGAATCACCCAAAATTTTAGTTAGAGAGGCTGGGATGCTTGAGGGGGTCACCAGTGTCTCTTGGAGGTGGCTTCTATGTCACTTGGCATCACTTGTGTCTTTCACATCACCTTAGAGTGTCAATTAACCAAAGATCTCAGAATCACAGAGTATCTCCAGCTGGAAGGGACCCACAAGGATTATCCAGTTCAAGATATTGCAGGTCATCCTCCCTGGGCTCATCCTGGCCTGGTGGTGGGTGGTGTGTGCAATGGGCTGGGGAAGGCAACGTGACTCGCCACCCAGAAAAGTAAATTTGCTGGCCCGAGGGCATAAAGTTTGGGCTGATTTGTGACTCATCAGAGGTGGTGGGTGCACAAAGGAGGGTGAGGCTCTGGGCCTTATCATGTCCCCACCATCTCTTTTCTGGTCTGTTCTGTCCTCGGGATAGGCAGGCAATGTCCAAGTCCTGCCCGGAGCACGGCCCCAGGGGACTGGAAACCTCCCCACACAACCAACAGTGGTGGCAGGAGCCCGAAGAGGCTGTTGCTGTTGCCTGAGGGCGATTCCTGCTGTAAATCTTCAGGGGAGGTGGAGAGGAAAGGGAGGTGCAAGAAGCAGGGCACAACGTGTTGCAGTACCACAGCAGCGCTGTGTGCCAGCACAAACTGACCTCCCACTCACCCGTCTCCATTTGTCCCCTTGTACCAGCGCAGCCTGTGACCAGGCCGAGGTCTCCTTATTCTTTTGGGTTTAGGGTCTCTCCTCTTGTTTTTTGCCCCTCAGGGCTGTGGCTTGGACCTCCTGCGTGCTGGGCCTGCAGCTTCAGCCTCCAGCTGAGGATGGCATCCTCGGTTTTGATGGCACAAGTTTGGGCATTAGATCCCTGCTGCTAATACTAGCTTTAATACCTCCCTGTGGTCTGGCTTTGTCAGGCTGTGAGGTCCCAGAGAATCCAGCAGTCTGTCCTTGGGCTTGGGGTTGATCCTTTTCCTTTAGGTAGAGCCCCCACCACAAGAAAGGGAATATTTCCTCCCTTCCTCTTCCTCACTGCAAAAATTAGAGTGACACTCACAAAAAGTGGGGGGAGTTTTGGCTGCACAACTAACCCACAGGAGCTCTGCTCCACAAGAGCCTTGTGGCCCTCATCGCCCGTGGATAAAGTCTAGACATGTCGCTGATGCACGGCACCCAACTTGAGTGACATTGGATGTGACAACTCCTCCCTGGTGCCAGCCAGCTGGCAGAGGTTCAGCTGGCAGGATGAGTAGCTCAGGGCCAGCTCCATCCCCACCTTGCTCAGCGTGAACCCAAATACAGACACAGCCAGCTGGAGAGGAGAGCAAGGCAAAGAATTTCATTCCCCCGTGCCACCCAACAACTTGTAGGGTGCTCTCTCCACTGCCTTCTTGTGGTCCTGCCTTTCTCCATGGCAAAAATGGAGAAAAACTGAGTTCCAGGGAGAACTGGTTGTGGCCTTTCTGTAGTTAAGGGGGCTCATAAGAAAGATGGGGGCAAACTTTTTAACAGGGTCTGTTGCAATAGGACAAGGGACGATGGTTTTAAACTGAACAAGGTCCAATTTAGATTAGATACAAGGCAGATATTTTTGATGAGATGCTGGCACATTTTGTCCAGTGAAGCTGTGGATGCCCCATCCCTGGAAATGTTCAAGACCAAGTTGGACAGGACTCTGAGCAACCTGATCTAGTTGAAGATGTCCCTCCTCATTGCAGGGGGGTTGGACAAGATTTTAAACATCAGTTCCAACCCAAACTAATCCATGATTCTATGATGTGACATCAAATCTGACATGAATCAGAGCTTTCCATGCCCAAGAATTAGGAAAGGCCAACCTCAGCTGGGGAGGAAGGTGTGCCCCATCCCTGATGTTTGGTCAGTGCGACATTTAGGAGCTTGTTTTCTGGGGACCATCACCAAATTTCTCCTGAATTAACTTTCCTAAAGTGCATCAGCTCCTCTTCATCAGGTTTAAGAGCTGAGGAGACTTTGATTTGATTTAACTTACTTCATTTTGGCTAAATTAAATGAAGACTGATTTAAAGCTGAACAAGAGTGGCCACCTGGTGGGTTGCGTGCACTTTGACTAATCCACTCTGAAATCATCCCTCCTTTTAATTTTAGATTCAATTTTTCTGAGTACCCCTGTGTAGACAAGCCATCAGGCTGTATAAAGATCAGCTCCTGTCTCGCGGGCTCACGTCCTCACTCCTTCCCAAGCTGTCTGGAGTGAAGTCCTCCAGGAAAAGCCAGCAAGGGATGATTCATCTTTCTGGGGTGAAAAGCACAGGGGAGGAACTTTTCCCCTGTCTTAATGAATAAATCTGTGTCTCCAGACACCCTCTCTGGTGAGCAGCAGGGCTGGAGAAAGGAGGTCAGGTCCCCAGGAGGGGCTGCTGGGATGTGAAAGTTCAGCCCTCAAGAGCAAAGCTGATGCTTTGGCCAAGCAGCTCATAGTGTTGGCTTCTCCCAAGGTCTCCTTGCCACCACCTTGCCGACAGCTCCACAGCTCCTTAGTGCTGGAATCAACTCATAGCCCAGCCCTCAACCCTAGGGGAGAGGTGGTGAAGTTCCTCCAGCCCTTCTTCCACCCCGGAGAGAGGTGGCGAAGCTGGGTGGGATCCTCATGTGGTCAAGGTGGAATTCCTAATCTGGAAGCCCCAGTCTTTAGGTTCTCCTCATGGACTTGAGATTCCTGTCCAAATTCAGAAAAATCTAGACTTTTAACCTATTTGCCTTTTCTTAAAAAAAAAAAAAAAACACCAAAAAAGGCTTTTTTAGTGCTCATGTTCACAGACAACATCCTGAAAGACCATCTTAAAGACTTACAGCATTGAAGAAAAACCTGAGATATTCAGTGTATAACAAAGTTCTGTATTCTTACAGCTTTCCTGAGGTTTTCAGTGTTGTGTTGACTCACGATCACTGCTTTGGGACAGAAGCACCTGCACTTTACCTTGATCCAGAGAGATTTTCTGGCCCATTCCTCGGTGTAAACCTTGAGTTTCTTCCAAAGTCCTGTGTGACTTTTGCAGAAATAGAGGGGTCTCAGGGCTAAATGTACCAGACACCGTGTCCTTCAGCGATGGGTGATTGATGCTCTCTTGATACAGGCCACGAATCCTCCTTCAAGGCAGCAAGGTCATCGTGGGATAGCTCCACTCCAATGGTTTAAAGGATTCAGGAGAGGACAGGAGCGTGGCCACGCTCCGTGTTGTGGAGGGCCAGTCAGGCTGGGACATGAGGCGTTTTTGGCTCGTGCTCCCCACGTTTCCGCTCCAGCAGCTCCGGTGCCATTTCCTACACGATGAGGTGTTTGTGGCTGCAGAGACCCCAGCTCATTCTGCAGCCTGGGAAGGGTGCAGGGCTGGAGCCAGGTCCCTTAAAAATCCCATCATGGATGGGATGGAAATATCCTCTTTCCCCTGATGGAAAGAGGATTATTTCCAGGCTTAGTGGAGAAAAATGCCTGTGGGTTGCGTGGATAGAGGTGGGCACGTGTTTGTGTTTGTTTGACTCCTTGACAACCTCCTGTGAAGGATTTCAGAGCTTTCATTTTCCACAGTGGTCTTCCTGTCTCCTTCTGATGGTTTTTTCATCTTTCCCTTCACTTTTTAGATAACCACAGATTTTCCATGAGACAAGTCATGGAGACACAATCCTAAATAGGATGTCCTATGTTTATCCATAAGAGAGGCTGGACTTCCCACTGCTGGCATGCCTCACCTCTGGCTGGAGCTGGCCATGGGATGCAGAACAGCCTGGGATGGACCAGTTGGGTTCACTTGAGTGAAAAATGCCACTGATGACAAATTTCTGGCAAACCCCAGACTCTGAGGAGAAATTCAGAAGAGGTCCAAGCGCGGCATGAAGGACAATTCAATGACAATGTTTTTGAGAAGGTGGGAGTGAGGAACACTGAGATATTCCTGCTCCTTCAAATCCACTGTCTGGTCATTAATTAGTGCAGCAAATGAACCCATTTCTGCCTCCCCAAATGTGGTGTTTAGAGGGACGAAGGGAGTGAAGAGGAGACAAGTCAGGGTTGCAGGGAAAGAGGAGTGTGCGGAGGTGTGCCTTGGGATGATTATTTTTAATATTTGTTGTGCTTCCAAATGAAACAGCAGATGAGCTGAGCTGGCTCAAACACTTGCAGAAAGAGCTGATGGGGAATTTGTTAATTAAGCAAGTTTGTCATCAGAAAATGCTGGTTCATCAAAACCTGGGTTCTGGGGACATGTGTTGCAGTCCTGGCAGGAAAAGTGTATCAGGCTGCAGGTGGGTTTCTTGGTTGAAACCAAGGAGGTTTAAAGGCTGTTGTGTGAATAAAATAAAGCCAGGCAGATCTAACACAGAGGATGAAGCAGCCAAATCTCACCTGAGGTTTGCTTCAAGTCCTGCTCTTTGGGCTTCAGGGTTACTTGGTAAAAATAGGGGAAACTTGAATTTTTCCCAGTTCTGGAAGCAGAGTGGCCTTTTGGCTACTGTAGGGATGTGACTCACTGCAAAATGCTGCAGACTTAGAGTCCTCAAGATGATGCTGAATTGCTGTGAGGACATGCTCCAGATCTCCTGCTGAGGGGTATCTCCAGGCTGGCAGTGGAGAAGAAGCCCTGGATGCTCCTCTCCATCTGGAGATGAGGCAAAGCTGCTTGGGGCTTGAAGCACATCCATTTCCCCCCTGCCCTGCTCCAAGTCCAGACAGTAAGGGTTTATTGGGAAGGGTTTTCAGGGCAGAGGCTGTGGCTGCAGATTCCTTCAATTTGACAGCAGAGAAGAGGGCACTTGTCAGCATTATTGCCTCAACCTCACTGTCACTTCCACACATGATGTAAACAGCAGCAATTTGAGGAGTCGTTTCAATGGAGTCTTTTCACAGCAGGGGCAAAGGAGATTCCCTGCTGACAATAAACCCAGTGGCTTTAAATCAGAGTCCAGGCACACTCATTTCATAGAACCATAGAATGGTTTGGTTTAGAAAGGACCTTAAAGATCACCTCATTCCACACCCCCTGCCATGGGCAGGGACACCTTCCACTACCCCAGGGTGCTCCAAGCCTTGTCCAACCTGACATTTCCAGGGATGGGGCAGCCACAGCTTCTCTGGGCAACCTGTGCCAGGGCCTCACCCCCCTCACAGCCAAGAATCCCCTCCCCTGAGCTGCTGCCCACACTTCTTTGATGCAGCCCCTCCCAAGTGTTATTGCAGCACTAATTAGACCCAGCCATTAGGTCTCATCTTTAACATTTTGCAGAGCAATTCTATCAAAACTGTTCTGCAGCAGTTTTTATTCTGGCAGGGGTTTGGAGAGGATATGTCTGCAGTGGATGATTGGACTGATGGATTAGAGGCGAATGCTCTGGCAGCTGCTGTTGGACCTTTCCCCATTCTCTAACCCAGGAAGCCAAGTTGATCTTTGGCCTGGGTGAAGCAATTTCATAAAGCTGATGGTGAGGCTGGCAGCAAAGGGGTTGGGTGATGCTCATTAGGAAAGCATCTTAAGACATGGAGAGTGCCAGGGTGGTGTGTAAAACCATCCCTGTACCACATCCCTCACTAAAGTATCCACAGGTAGCTTAGGAAGACCCTGTTTGGATCCCATCTGTCCCTGAGCCAATGGAAGGGAAAGAGCCTCTGCACAGGCAAAATTAAAAAACCCGTGAAGTAACCACTTGCTTTGGTAGCCCAGCTTAATTCCAGGATAAATAACACTGCTCTGTGATATTCTGCCAATCTGATCCCTCTCACAGTTTCAAAAGGAGGTGACAGATTTCCTGTCCTCTGCAGTGGCTGGGCTCTGCTGCACCTCAGACAGGGCTGCATTGCAGCGGGTGGATAAAACCCTCCTTGCTCCCAGGAGCTTCTTGCAATGCAAAGAAAAGTCCAGGAGCTTCCTCACTGACTTCGGCAAATGCTGTCCCCTAGGAAAGGCCACCCCCGGAGCCTCAGCCCCTGCTTTGCCTTTGATGCACTCAACCCGCTGCCCCTGCTCAATCAGGAAAGGCTGCACAAAAGGGGAGGAAAATAGGAACTTCCTCAGGGCCTGGCTCACATCCCTTCCCCTTCCCTGGGTTGCTCAGGCTCCTTGGCTTTCTCATCCCGCCTTGGGAGGAGCAGGAGCTTGGCTGGCGTAAGGCTCCGAGCCGGGCTCAGCCCGCTGGCGTGGGGTGTGTCATCCACCATTTCCTAAGTTATTCTTTTGAGTTTCCTTTTCTCACTATTAATAGAATTTCAGCCAATATCTGAGCTCTTTCGACAAGGTGGAACGGGGGGGGAGACAGGGGGAGGCGTTACCAAAATAGGAAGCGGGAAGCTGCTGGGGAGGGAATTAATCAGGGGAGCTGCGTGGAGAGGGAATTAATCGCTGGCTTTGGGTGGGCTGTGGGAGGATGGACGGGACGTGTCCTTTCACTTTGCATTTTGAGCCTGTTTGATTCTCTTTTTGTTCTCCAAGCCTTGACCTTTCCAAAAAAGCTTGTCCCCTGAGTGCCTTCTCCAGCCTGCAAAATTCCACGTACTCACTGCTCGGAGGTTACAACCAGAACATCACTCCATGGCATGGTTAAACTGGAAGAAAGACACTTTAGATTAGATATTAGTTGGAAATTAGATTAGATATTAGTAGGAAATTTCTCCCTGTGAGGTGGTGAGGCCTTCAGAGAAGCTGTGTCGGCTCCATCCCTGGAAGTGTTCAAGGCCAAGGCTTGGAGCATCCTGGGGTAGTGGAAGGTGTCCCTGCCCATGGCAGAGGGTTGGACTAGAGGGCCTTTAAGGTTCCTTTCGACTCAAACCATTCTGTGATTCCACGAGTCTGTGGTTAGAGGTGGTGCAGAGCAGCTCAAAGTTGTGTCTGTAACTGCTGCTGCGAGGAGCTGTGTTGGCACAAAGCAGCTCACCTTTCCTTTTACATTTTGGGTGACTTTTCACATCCCACCAGCCCCTGACCAGAGAACTCCCACACCATCCCCATCCGCGAGCACCCACAGGGGCACTTCCAGCCCCCCAAATGGGCCGAACAAGCCCATCTGGGTAATTAGCAGTAAGGGAAAGTTGTCTCCCCTCCTGGCTGTCCCCATCCCAGACACACCGTATCGCAGGCCCGGCCATGGGATACAAGTATCCGGACATGAAATCATGTTTTTGCAGCGGACTCATTTCCTCCCGCTTGGCCGCGGAGCTCGCGGATGCATGCAGGGCTCGCGCCCTCCTGCCACGGATCTGCCCCACACCCAGCCCCAGAGGTTTGGGTTTTCTGAGGGAAATGTGCAAGGAGAGAAGCGCAGACCAACCTTTGGACTCACTGCAGCCAAGCGCTGTCAAAATACCCCCAGTAGCTGCTGAATTGCTCTCATCTTCCCTAAAATGTGGAATTGGTGACGGTCCAGAAAAGTGAAATCAAAAAAGCGGCCTTGGCGTGCCAAATTGCAGCCAGGAAGGTCAGAGGCAGGTTTGTTTTTGGGGTTTTTTTGTGCCTTCTGGAAAACAGGGTGAGGGACTCTGGCTGAAATTCAAGTGGACTTTCTTTTGGGAAGGGTCTCCTCTGGGTAAGGGGAGTGATAACTTGGAGGATCTCTCCTCTGTCATCCTCCTCCTCCTCCTCCTCTTTCACAGATGTCTTAAATCCCTTTATCTCCGGGGCTCGCAGCGTGAAGGGATCACTTGTTCCCTGCAAAAGGACTTACTGTACCTTTTGTGAGTGATTTTCATGCTGAAGGGGCCCCAAACATAATCCTGTCCTGTCTGGCTGTTCTTACCAGGGGTTTTCTCCTCCTTCAACCAGATCCTTCTCATTTCTTCTGTTGGGGACAGTTGTCAGGCAATACTGGCCACCAGCCCAGGCAAACAGGGGCTCGTTACCAGTTATTACCCCTGAGTCCACCACTGAAATTTGGCACAGGTGGCCAGTGAGGGAGAAAGAGATTTTAAAAAAAAAAAAAAAATTTCTGGCATTTGAAAGAGATACAGTACGTGTGGAAGGAAAACAGTGACTCCTGGGACTGTGGTGCTTGTTCTGTAGTTGTTTCTGCTTTGGAATTAAGTTTGCAATGGATTTGCCTAAGCCAGGTCTTCTGCGGATGGTGATCCAGCAAGACACCAAAAAAAATTGCAATTTTTCTAAATGAAATGCATTTTTTTTCCCAAAGTTGCAGTGAGACAGAGTCCCTGGACAAACAACAACATTAAGCTCAGAGCAATAAAACTGCAGGAAGGTATTGAGCCCCATGACTGCAGCAGCACCTTGTGCAGCAGCAGTGAGAAAACAGTTTAATTTAATGCAGCAGGATAGAAAAGGTGAATTTTGCTGACAAAAGGGTGCCCAAAAACCTGCAGAAGGGGTGTGGAGATGGATGTTGCTGCTCCTCTGTGGGAGAGGCTCTCAACCAGCTGTAGCCACAGCTCCTCTCCACTGGTGTTTTGTAGGTCCAGCCCATGATGCTTGATCCCACTTAAATCACTAGTCCTGGTTTATTGAGGAAGAATAAATGGATTTTTTAACATCTCTTGACCTTAGTGAAGAGGAACACCAGGAGTGGATGCAGAGATACAGAAAGATAGAACACTGATGAGATTTTTGGGCACCAACTTGAGTCTTGGTTCTTCCCCCAGTNTTTTTTGTTCTTCCCCCGGGGGGGGGGGGGGGGGGGGGCTGTGTCACTCTGTGTGCCCCAGAAAAGCCCCCGCTACCACCCCAGCCAGGACAAGCCTGGAGGATCTCACCAGACCTCTCCATTAGCAGAACAACCCCTTGCTTTGGGCTTTTGACCTCAGTTTTTTGCTAAAAGTTGTAAAATCCTATGTGTATCTCCCCAGGGTGGGACAGGAAAGTGCTGGGGCAGGGATCCTGGTTACTTGGATCACAGGGTGGTCCCAGCTGGCCACCAGGACTGGCCTAGAGCCAAAGCATGGTCCTGTTGCCTTCTCATGGAATTCCTTCCTTCCTTCCTTCCTTCCTTCCTTCCTTCCCTTTCTTCCCTTTCTTCCCTTTCTTTACATCTCTTTCATATTGTTTCTACCTTTAGGGGATTTTTTTGTACCTCTTTTGTAATCAGGCCCCCTGTCAAACTTTTACACCCTATTTATGGGACAGACCCGTTTTGTGGCTCACTGGATGCCTGGTCTCTCCCCAGCTTGGTGCAACCATCACTGACAATTCAAGTCACACAAATTGATAACACAGCTAAGGAGGTGGTAGATCAAAACTCCCTCCTATCTTCGGCACCTGGGGTTTATCTGTCAGGACCCTGGGATGGTGTTTTACTTCTTTACCTCTTCTTCTGCTGCAGACAGTGGTCAGCCTATAGGAAATGTGACTTATCTCCACAAAAGCCCTTTTCCTGCAGATGTAATGGAAATGTTTTCTCACAAGCCAAGTGTTTCCTAAAATAATTCATGCTGCTACTTTCAGTTACACTCACATCTTGATTGTGTTTCCAGGAGTGGCTGCTCTTGGTGGCTGGTGAGGAAACCATGTTTTGGGAGGAGATTTGAACTTTTACAAAGGCATGGAGTGACACAACAAGGGGTGATGGCTTTAAAGTGACAAAGAGCAGGGCTAGATGGGATATTGGGAAGAAATTCTTTGCTGGGAGAGTGGTGAGGCCATGGCACAGGTTGCCAAGAGAAGCTGTGGTTGCCCCATCCCTGGAAAAGTTCAAGGCCAGGCTGGATGGGGCTTGGAGCAGCCTGGGATAGTGGAAGGTGCCCCTGCCCATGGCAGGAGGTGTTGGAATGAGATGATCTTTGGGGTCCCTTCCAACCCAGATCAGTCTGTGGTACTACCTGAAATGGTCAGGCAGTTGTATCAGAGTAGGTCCATTCCAACTGAAATATTCTATATTCTATTCTATTCCATTTGCTTCTATTCCATTCCTTTCCATTCCATTCCCTGTTTGGATGCCTATGCAAGGCCCACCTGTAGCTCCTCTGCCTCCTCCAAACCCACTCTGTGCCCAGGCAGTTCCCACAGGAACTCAAACTTGTTGCAGCCTCCCCATCCCAAATCCCACTGCCCAGGTCCTTTTCAAGGCAGATCCTGACATGGTGGAGTTAAATTTTCCCACCAGAAACTTGAGCTTCATCAGATCTTTGACTGACAAAATCAGTGTCAATAGGCAGGCTCTGTAAGAGAAGATACTTTGCCTGTGTGCCAGCATGGAGGAACAAAGCAGATCTCTGGAGAGCAGCATTAGGCTAAAAATCAATCCTTGGAAGTGTGACTCCTGTTTTGGAGGGTTGAAAATAATAGATGACTGCTTCATGGGGAAAAAAATTAGCAGTTCTTCTGCACAGTCCCCAGGTGGAAGAACCTTCTCCCCAAATCAGGTCGTTGCCTTGACTCCAGAGGGATCCATGGATAAAGTGGCTCAGCCCGTGTTCCCTGAAAGGTGAAAAATTGGTCAAACTTTTCCAGGGGTGAATTTGAGCAAGAGCCCAGAACTGGTGGTCACTACGTGGAGAAATTCTCTGTGGCCATTGATGCAGCTCCTGCAGTGATTTCAAACAGAAGAATAGACCCAGGTTTTTATACTGGTTTAGCAGTGAAAATACCCCATTTTGGCATCGCAGCACATTTCAGAGCTCTCTGCAGTGGGAGAGTTCTCTCTTGTCAGGCAAGTTGTCCTTCAGCTGCATCCCACACTGAGGAACAGCTTCATCATTTGAAAGTTTAAAGTATTCTTCAGAAACCAAGCACAGATCTCTTTGCATGTGACAATATGAGGTAATTGTTTTGGCTTAATGATCTTGGAGGTCTTTTCCAACATTAATGATTCTGTGATTCTGTGTCACCTTATCCCTTCAGGGACGTGGGAGACCCTCATAACAGGGATGGACAATTGCAGTCAGTGCATCCCTTGGCTGTCCCCTTACAAGGGCTGGATCTGCTTTAATTTGGGAGCCACTTGCAGGGCTTTGCACGGAAGCTGGTGGACCTCCCATCTGAGGGCGATCTGCGTCCTGAGACTCAGCAGGCCTTGTCCTCCTGCTCTCGCTCCAAAGTCCTGTGAGTTTGACTACATTTGGAGGTTCCTCTTGTCCTCCTCTGCTCTACTCCCTGCTGGACACAGTGATACCAGAACATGGAATTTGGTATGACTTTGGAGAGCAGGAGGTAAGCCCTGAGTGAATGACTCGTGGTTTATCCCAGTGTTTGCTTCTACAAATACATGTTCTGAGGGGAAACCAAGGGCAGTTTCCTTAGTTCAGAGTTTACCTTGGCATTTTTACTTTTCCCCAGGTGTCAGCTCTCAGAATGATGCAAATTCTACAAACCCAGGACAAACCTTGCCCACCATGACCACAGAAACCACCATGACCACAGAAACCACCGCGACGACCATGCCTGCA
The DNA here is from genome assembly GCA_013398275.1 of Promerops cafer. Classification (NCBI taxonomy): domain Eukaryota; kingdom Metazoa; phylum Chordata; class Aves; order Passeriformes; family Nectariniidae; genus Promerops; species Promerops cafer. The sequence goes on from VZSE01015289.1 coordinate 28,648, forward strand.
AGCACTACAGGGATCTCATCAACCACTGCATCATCACCTACCACAGTCCAAAGCAGCTCCACCACTATGACTGAGAAAGGAGCCACTCAGTCTGCTGTGGTAGCAGCCACCACTACTGAAAGCACCACCACCCCAACCACCCCAGGGATGTCATCATCCCCTACTACCATGTCACCTACCACAGTGGCAGGGACCAGCCCCACAACACCAGGGACCACATCGCTTGCCCCCACCACCTCATCCCACACGTCTGGGCAGGACAGCTCCTCACACAGCGCCACTACCCCCAAAACCACCCCTGATGCAAGCTCCACTATTTCCCAGCAGCCCAGCAGTGCTACAGCCAGTTCAGTAAGCTCGGGGACCACCACTGCTGCAAAACCCATCATCACTTATGCAACTTCAGGAGATATAGGGGCTGTTGGAACATCCTCTCCCGACACACAGCCTCAGGGAAAGCAGCCTTTGGATCATTTGTCTACCACTGTGAGCGCCACAGTGCCGAGGACTGACCCTTCCCAAAGCTCCAAGGAGTGTGTTGTCCCTCCTCTCCAATGTGCCACCAAGCAGCCTTCTTTTTCCAGTCATCCAGTCCAGGATCCAAGCCCTTCCACCAGTCCTGGAAGCATCAACACTTCTGTTACCCCTCTGACTGGATCCCCGTCCCTCACCACCACTCCGATGCCACAACCTGGCAGCAAAGACACAGCCCCAGAGGCAGCCACGACGACAGCTCCTGGGGCAGGTAACAGAAGCCAGGAACCTTGGTTTCTTGTGCTGGGGAGGCCTTTTTGTGTTTTCTCTTCCTCTGGCTACCCTAAACACCTCCTGCCATTAGGGGCTGTCACCACCTTGTCTCATTTTAGGACTTTTCGGCGCAGTTGCCTGTGTGACAAGCGCGTGTTTAAGTCCCTGTTGTCCTCGGTGGAGGTCGAGTCAATGCAGTCAGTGAAATTCAAGGAATGAATCAACTGGCAAAGCGCAGGCATTGGCTTTTGGATGGGCTAAAAGGTGCCTGAAGCACCACCAACTGCAGTGGCTTGATCTTCAGTGACGGCGAACGGGAGCAGCGGCGATGGGTCGGGGTCTGAGGCGGGAGAGCTGGGGAAGCAGTGGGACAGCCCCCGGAATGCTGCCCCTGGGAGATCCCTGCTGCAGCTGACAGCTTAGGGAAGGCTGTCTGGGCATGCACAGAAAATGAGCTTTAGACGACTAAGGAGATTTTGTGGCTGAACTCTGCGTTTACAGCCCCTGAGGAGTGTGACTTCAGTGGGATGTTCATCGGTGTGGCGGGAGGGCTTTGGCTGCTGGCAGCTCTCTAAGCAGCATTAGGAGTGTCCACGGGCTGTTTAGGACCTTGCTGAACACCAGTAAGGTGTTCTCCCTGACCTCTGGAGTTTTACAGTCGTGTTAGTTCCTAGGTGTCCTGGTCAGGCACAGTTCAACCTCCCAAAATGGCATTTTGTCTGGTAGCATTTACAGGGAAGTCATCACCCTGTGGGACTGTGAGGGCTCCAAGGAGCCTTCCAGACTTGGCTGGGATCGTGGGCTCAGCTCACATCTGGCTCTGAATAAAAGCTGTGATCACACTGGAGTCCTACATCATCTTCCCCTGGAAAATGCTGTTTTTGACCCAATTTCCAGTTACCTGGAACACAGAAGCCACTCAAATCCCATCTCCATCCCCCTCAGCCTCCCAGCTGTTGGCATCACTAAATGGGCCAAGGTTTTATTGCAAGGCCATCTTCACTGGCTTCCCCCAAGTCATGTTTTCATGTGTGGGCAGGAAATGAGGTGAAATGGATATTTTCATGAAGGATGTCTCTTTTTCCTTTCTTTCCCCTCCTGCTCCACAGGACTGTTCTCCACTGAAGGGTGATATATAAAATTAAGTTAATTCAAATTAAGCCTCAAGCATTAAGCCTGAAGAGGTCTAAAAAACCCTTTATATTTAATAAATAGTTGGCTGAATGCATGAGAAACAGATGGCTTTGGAATTAATTCTCTCCTGGAGCCTTCAGAATGTGTCTGGGAGAGAAATATCCCTCATCTTTTCATGGAAGAGGCAGGAGTCCTGAGAGCAAACAGGCTGTGAACATCCTGTGGCATTTTAATTCTCTTTGTCAGCACTTAAGGATCAATTAGGAGGCCAGGGGTGAAGATCCATGTCTTCAAAGGGATCTGGGGAGGCAGGAGGCTGCTGTGCTCCTTGCCCTACTCCCACTGCACAAAAAATTCTGAGATGCTACAGAACTTAACCAAGTCCTCAGAGGTGACCTCAGGTATGAGAGACACCTGAATGGGGCTGGTGGATTTGGGACTATTGCCCTTCTGGAATACCAGGCAGGACACCCCAGGCTGTCTCGTGTAGAACCAGGCACTACTTCTAAGCTTGTCACCCTGGAATTTTTCCATGGAGGCGCAGTCAGCAGAGGTTTTTGGCATTACATCCCCTCCTAACAGAGGTGGGTGGCAGATTCTGGGTAGCCAGGTCTGCGTCTGTTGAGGAAATCTCCATGGAAGACACCCCAGATAAAGTGAAAGGAGGGTCACCCCATACTTCTAAGTGATTACCCAGCTACCCACACACAGCCATCCAATGACCTTTGGTTCCTCTCTCCAGAACACACTGATGAGTTTCAGCAGCAGAAAATAAAATCAGTAATCAGATTCTTTCCATATCAAAGTTAATTTTAAATATATATAAAATTAAAGAAGCAATCTAAAGCCTCTCCAGCCTTTGACACAATGAGCTTCAAGGCAGGGCCAAAGATGAAAACTGATTTTGAGGTGATCCCTAACAGAGCTGTGCCAGCTGTATCCTCTATACTGTGTCAGTGTCTGTCTGCTTGTTTTTTGGTGCATACTGGGGAGCCAGACCAGAGTACCCACGATGCTGGATCTGCACCAACCAAACCCACCAGTGCCTCCCAGAGCCCTGCCAGTGCCCAGCCACCAGCTCCAGCCCCGGGAGACCAGACAGAGAGCTGCAGTTCTGGCCACCAGCAACCCAACATTTCTTCCCCAAACAAGGTAATGGCACCAAATGTGAAGGTGGGCACCTCTCAGTGGTGTTAATTCAGCTGCCATCCCACGTGCACGTGGAGTCTGAGGCTCTTCTCGCTGTTTCTGTGTCAGAGAGGGAGAGAGATCTGCCAGCAAAGTAATTCCAGGTTGTAGAATCACAGAGCTGTTTGGGTTGGAAAGGACCTTTAGAGGTCATTTACTCCCATCCCTTTCTCCTGGAGCTTTCCAGAGAAGAGACAATGAGGATGGAGGTGAAAGGGAGGGTGTCCAGGGGAAGGGTCTGGAGCACCAGGAGCAGCTGAGGGAGCTGGGAGGGCTCAGCCTGGAGAAAAGGAGGCTCAGGGGGGACCTTCTGGCTCTCTACAACTCCCAGGAGGGTGCAGACAGGAAGGGATCAGGCTCTTTTGCCAGGAAACAAATGATGGGCTGCTGGATTGGTGACCAACTGTCCTTCCAACCTTTGTCCACCACTGAGAGTTGCTTTTTTTCTGCCTTTCCAGCTCATCTGTGAAGAACAGGTGCAACATACCAGGCCCACCATTCAGCTGAAAGAACCCAGAACCTGTGTAAGTACCACCTTTTTGACTTCCATGGAGAATTAGCAGTGGTTGGAGGTTCAGATTTTAACCTGTGGTGCTCTGATCATGTGAGAAAATGCTCAGAAATGAGGCAATTTCATCAAAGATGCAACCAATGTAAAATGGTGAATGCAAACCCATATTCAGCAGTGTCACCAGTGGGGGATGTGGCAGAAGAAGAGGCTGGTGTTGTCTTCTCCAAGTAGAAGGACCAGCTGAGGCCACCCAGGTCTTACAGAAAGACAAAGGGAAAATTTTAAAGAGTAAATCTTTTTCTATGCTAGCAGGAAAGCTTTTTGCCTAAATTGAGGGGCTGGAATTTTGTCCCAAAACCCAAGAAAAAAAATGAGGTGTTCCACCACAGTTATTGTGCACTTGTGAGATCTTGTACCTCACACTGGGGTAGGGTGGCATCCAACTGCAGAGCAACTGGGAAGCAGAGGAGCCTGGAGTTTGGGACTCACTGTGCTCCTCAATGCTCTCATAGAACCTAAAGTGAGAGGAATGAAACCCCATTTCTCTTGTTTCAGACCCTCTACAAGACCAGGGAGCAGTAAAATGTGGTGGGAAGGCTGGGGGCAGGCAAGCCCAACCCAGAACCACACACCAAGACCCTTTCTGGTGGGTGGGCACTGTCTGCTGGTGCTCCTGAGGGATATCCACCTTCAGAATGGTTCTGGTGGAAACTGTGAGCTTCCTGCAATAGGGAAGGTGCACTATATTGATAAGTTCCAAATAGGAAGAAGTTTCATGTTGGTGATAAAGAGGAAGAGACACCAGAAAATGGCTGGTGAGGTCCTGACACAGTGGCTGTGGGTAGGGCTCAGGGGTGGGTTTTGGCATGATAATGCTCTGGTTTCTGGCAGTGTAAGCAGTGGAAAATTGGCACTTCAGGGACCTTCTCACAGCCTGTGCCATGGGCAGGGACACCTCCCACTATCCCAGGGTGCTCCAAGCTCTGTCCAGCCTGGCCTTGGGCACTTCCAAGGGATGGGGCAGCCTCAGCTTCTCTGGACAACCTGCTCGTGTCTCACCATCCTCACAGTAAAGAATTTCTTCCCAATATCTAATCTAAATCTCTCCTCTTTTAATTTAAAACTGTTCCCCTTTGTCCTGTCACTCCCTGTCCTAAGTGCATCACAGAATCAGCCAAGTTGGAAGGGAACTCTCCAAGTGAAGCCACCCTGTGTTCACAAAACCCCTTCAGACACATTGTGAATGACCACAGCAGCTCTTGAAATTCCCTGTGCCTGGGTGAGGGCCCTGCCTGGCAGCCCTGGAAAGGGCTTGGACCTCCCAGCATCATCCACTGTGCTCCTGGAGGAGGGAAAGCACCTGCCTGCTGTCTGTTGTCACCTTCCCACTCTGGCTGCTGCTGGGTGTAAATGCTCCTTGCCCACACACCTGCAGGAGTGGTGATGTCCACAGCGATGCTGCTCTGAATGCTGAGGATAATTCCAAGGAGGGACCTTATTTCCATGAAGCCCCAGCAGGAAGGTCTCTCCTGAGACCATCCCTTTCCCCATGTAATGTCTGGACACAGCTGCAGGTTCATGCTGGAAAAGTTTCTCATCAAATTTTGTATTGAATATAAAAAAAAATATTCAATCAGATTGACAAAATCCAATTTTGGAGCCTAAAGGGACTTAGCACGAGGCTGGTGTTTAAAGCTTCCCCCCTCCTTCTGGGCACAGTGATGTTCCAGACCTGCTGTCCTTCCCATGGAGTTGTACTGGAGTTGTACTGGAGTTGTTTTGGAAGCAGGGATGGTGAGGCTGGGAAGCACCAGCAAGCTGAGGGATAGGCAGACACCACATCTTGGCATCATGGCCTGCTGCGGGGCTGTGGAGCATTGGAGCTGGCGAGCCAGGGAGTCTCCCACCCTGCTTCCCTTTGATTCCTCTGGGTGTAATAACGAGCCACAGCATTGTTAGCACAAAATGCCAATTACGCCCCAAAACGGCCACAGAAAGGCTGCAGGGCTGCAAGGGTGCATCCTCCCATCCCATCGCCCTCCTCGGCTGCCAAAGCGCCTCCCCCTGCTCGCCCTTAACTTTCCACTCGTTGTATTCCTGAAAACTGCAGCCCATTTTGTGCCTCCCAAGCCGAGCAGATAACAGAGAAATGGCACTATCTGGTTTCCCTGCTTTGTAGGCCCGGTAAACACGTCTGTAGCCAAATCCTGACAGCAAAGTGAAAAAAATCCTTTGCGTTTCACAAGCCGTGGGAAAACAGGAAAGTGTGTGCTATAAGGAGAAATGTTCCAGAAACAGCTCCGATCCTGCTCCGAGAACAAGCCAGAGTCAGGGTGGCATTGTGCTAAAAATTCAGATCCAGCAAGAAGCAATGTCGGGGGAATAGTGGTGGGGGACAGGTCTGGATCACACAGGGCAGGGGAGAGCACAGTGCAGAGCCACCCACCCCATGCCCAGCTGGGCTGGTGGGGCAGCACCAGTGATGGGGGGACGCCAGCAAACAGTTGGGACTCAACCTAGGAATTGCAGACCTTTCACCCCACCACACCTCAGATTCTCCAGAAAACAAGGAACTCAAACTAGAAATCCTGAAGAAAAAAAGCCAAATACACAGCTGATAACACTTTATGGACTGTAGGTGTTTCACAGACTGGTTGGTTCCCTGCATCCTTCCTGTTCAGGTGATGCTTTGAACTAATGCTGAACAGTTTGGTCCATGTTCCCCTACCTTCTCATTCCTTTGATTAAAGCAGGATCTTAATGAGATTTTTAGTAAGGTTTATTAGCTCAATACTTTACATTCTAGAAGATTACTTCTTCCAAGGTCTGGCTCACAAATGTAGTTTCAGTTGGGTTTCTCCTGCCTTGGAAGGGATGGGTGGAGGGTGGATGGATGGATGGACAGATGGACGGACGGACGGATGATGGATGCTCTGCTCCTCATCCTAACCCCAAAATGAGTTAGGCGAAGCAAGAAGTGATGATGACAGAGGTGGTTGGTGTAGCCTGAGCTGTGGTTCAGCCACCCAGCCCCGTGTCCATCTCCCAGGGGTTCCTCCTCCATCATGTCCCCCACCTGGACACAGATGTGCCCAAGGAGCTGAGTCAGTGGATGCTGGGGAGCACCAGAACTGCTGCAGTGGGGGATGCAAAAACCTCAGCAGGACCACTCAAACCCACTGGAATTGCTGTGTGACACCCACTGGTCTGGGGACACAGGACAGTCCCTGGAGCAGGCAGAGGGAGTCCCTCACCGAGCAGGGTCGTGGTCCCCCCTCACCCCGTGCAGCTGGCGGGGGTGGTTTGTTGACTCAAGTGCTGTTACCTCATTCGGGGATGTTGGTTTTAGGTCCCCGCCAGTGTGGGAACCGGATCCGAGCTGCTCGGCAGCGCCTGTCAACTCCGGCCAAGGAATGCGAGCGGCTCCGGCGGCGGAGGGGGAGCTGCCAGGGGCATCCCTGCCGGCCCAGCGGCCTCACCCTGCCCCCCTCCAGCCCTGGAAAGTCCCTCCAGTTCACCTTCTGAAGGGCTTTAGGCACTGCTCGCCAGCTGCCACTGAAGTGGTCTCAGTGAGGTTTTAGCCTCGCATCCTATTTCCCTCCCTACCCCAAAAAAGGGTCTTTTTTCCCCCCAATGGGGTGGTAGGGGAAGAAATAGGTTATTGAGGGCTGGGAGAAAGCAGAGCTGAGGCAAAACCAGGGGAAGGAGGATGCAGGGAGGCAGCAGAGGCTTTCCCTTCCTCTGCCAAGCAGAAAGGGCTGCACAGACAGGGACTGGTAAATCACAGGACATTCCAAGCGTAGGAGCACAACCCAGCGTCCAGACGTGATAAAACCACCGCCACCACCAAGCTACAGCCCCCTCCTCCCTGTCCTGCTGGGAACCAGCTTTCCAGGGAATGCTGCCCTCGGGCTGGGGCAGATTTCCCATCCAGCTCTTTTCCCAGGGACGGTACAACCCCACAGAGGGGCCCCGGGGAAGCTCTCCCGGTGCAAAGCGAAAGGACAGGCAAGGGACAGCGGCCGTTCCAGGGACAGCCAGGGCCTCACGATGCTGAGCTCACCCTCGCACTGTACCCGGGGCCAGTCTTCCGTCCCGACAAGTGCATCCTGTCTCCACGGCTGCTTCCCAAAATTTTAGATAAGATGGGGTGAGATTAGGTGCGTCCCCGGGCCGGGCAGCTCCCATCCCTGCAGTGCAACAAGCGGGGTGCTGCCAGCCACCAGTAGTGTTGGGGTGGGAGGGGAAGGTTTGGGGTGATGGGGCAGGCAGGAGCAGAGCCTTTCCCAGCCAGGCACCTCATTTCAGCAGGGATTAAGGACTTTTACACACAGGATCACCTGCACACAAAAGACTTGTGCACAGAATCATGGAATGATTTAGGTTGGAAAAGCGTGCTAAGATCATCAAGTTCAACCATTCAACCAGCACTCCCAAATCCACCACTAACCCATGTCCCCAAGTGCCACATCCACATGTCAGGATCTGTGCAGGCAGGAGGGTGATCCCTTCTAACTTAGTGAGCTCCCAGATAATACAAAGCATGGAGTAAAAATCCTCAGGAACACCACAGAGGGAGCATGGGCTCCATCCACCCCTCTCCCATCTCTCCAGGGATGCCTCGGTTTCCCATCCCTGGACGTGTTGAAGGCCAGGTTGGATGGAGCTTAGAGCAATCTGGTCTATGGAAGTTGTCCCTGCCCATGGCAGGGAGTGGGACTGGATGTTTTGGGTCCCTTTGAACGCAAACCACTCTATTCATTCTGTAATTCTATCCAAAAGCAAGACACACTCTCTTGCTCTTCCCTGAAGAGCTGTGGAGAAGTTTTCAGCAGGACAGAGACCTGTGTTGGTGGGGACAGAGGGCAGAAAGGCTGGAGATGCCTGTGGGGGAACTGTGGGGCTGCACAGCCCTGCCCTGCTCCCGCTGTGGCTCCCTGGCCTCCCCAGCCCCCCTGCCCCATTTCCCTCAGGGACCTGCTATTCCTGGAACACTGGAAGCTGTAGCTCACAGATAAGAGCTCGGCTTCTTGTAAAGAAACTACTTTTAAACTTTTCCTGTTGCCCGGGAGGGCTGGCGGCAGCCAGGCAGTGCACAGGGATGAAGGAAGATCACAGAATCCATTTGGTTGGAAAAGACCTGAGATCACAGAGTCCAACCTATGACCCAACACCACCTTGTGGCACATCCAGTCTTAAAGGAGTCATTCTATAAGGATGGGACATCCTGCACCCCTGGCGATGGGGCGGGATGTTCCTGGGCAGTCCCTGGGTGGGGGAGCAGTGCTGAGCCTCGCTGTCACCGCAGGACGAGTGGACGACTGCCAGCAAGAACAACTCCTTCTTTGAGAGCTTCTGCTCCACGGCCCAGCGCGTGTTCGATGCCAGCAGGGACTGGTGCACGGTGGTGCTGACGGCCTGCGAGCGCCCCTCCCGCCACTGGGCCGTGCGGGTGGTCCTGCACCGTGAGTATGATCCCACCCTCCTGCTGCAGTGGGACAGGATGGCACTGCCACTGGGGACCCCGGTGCTGGAGGCTTGGCAGAGCCCTCAGGTCTACCAGAGCTTGGCCAAAGGGCTCTGTTCCCACGGCTGCCCCATCCCAGGGGTTTGGGAGAGGCACAACGATCCCAGGAATGAGCTGTGCACCCCAAGGAATGCACCAGACCCCTCTGCCATGCTGAGTCAAGGCATTGACCAGTCTCCAGGAGGAAGAATTCCTCCCAGGTGGTTAAAAATGGGTGCCCAGTTCAAATCCTTCCCCAAAGACCACAGAGAGGAGCTTCTTGCCCATGTCAGAGCCCTGTTGGGATACCCAGCTCAGCCTGGGTGTGCCCAAACGTTGCTTTAGGATCAAGATGCCTGGGAGATGGAGACATCCTGCTGCCCTAGCATGAGGGGGAGGAAGGCCTGAGCTCCATCCTAATCTTACTCATCATCAGAGCAGGAGTTGGGTGGGTGATCCAGACTCCACATCCAACCTCAGGGAAGGCACCCAGGCACTGGGGACTAATCCTTGAGGAGCCAGGTACAGCCCCTCACTGGGCTCACTCGTAAGTCACCCATTGAAGATGGATGGTGGGGCCTGGGGGCTCTGAGACTGTCCCCCTTCCAGAAGAGATCCTGGCTCCTTGTCTGGCTGTGAAGCACCTACAAGGGATGGCTTCATTCCCACACATCTTCATCCACATCCTCCAGAAATTGGGTCACTCCTCTGACCAGGGGATGGTGGCACAACCTGCCCCCTCTCCACACCTTGTGCTCACTGAAGCCTTTTTCTTCTCCCAGTTCCCTTGGACTCTGAAGAAGTCCTCAAGGAGCTGAAGGAGAAGAAGGACAAGCTAGAGGAGGTAAGTGGGCCGCTGGTCACGGCACAGCTGTCCCATGGATGGCCCCAATGGTGGGTGGCACAGGAGCCTGACCTGTCCCTTCTGTGGCAGCTTGGCATCGTCAACATCACCTCTGACAAAATGGTGGAGGACATGACCATCAACGACGAGTTCAGCACCCCCCTGATCATCACCATCATCACCCTGGCCGGGTCTCTGCTGCTCATCGCAGCCATCTACGGCTGCCACCAGCGCTTCTCCCAAAAGAAGGACCAGGTAAGGTAGCAGGAAGGTGGGACAGAGGCATCTTTCCATCCCAGAGGCATCTTCAAGAGATGAGGATCTTCAGTGCTGCTGTCTCTGCTAGTGGAGACATCCTGGCTTGTCCAGTGGGCACCACCCCAGGTCATAGTTTTCACAAGAAAGGCCTTCTCAGTCCAAAACCCCATTCCAAAAACAAGCTGTACCCCTCAAAAATTTTTTGAAATACTTTTACAAGTAGTGGAGTTGGGTTGGGTGGCAGGGAGCCCCAGGCTGTGTGCAGGGAAGAAGGAGGGCGTCAGCAGGAGGGGCATCGACACCGCCGGGCTCAGCCTTTGCAAGAGCTGGGCCAGGGACAAATTTCAGAGCAGCAGCAGTAGGATTTAAGGAAGAACCAACACTGAAAGAGAAAATAATGTGATTTTTATCTCAGGAAGAAATCCTAGATTATTTTAGTGTAGCATCCACCTGCAAGGACTGGCCATTCCCATGCCCCGGGGGACTGAGGTTTGCACTGGTCCCAGCTGCTGTTCCTGAGGATTTAGCTCTAGGACAGACAGAAACAGAAAAGGAAAATAATTATGAAATTAGATTATGCAATCAGGGTAAACCACCCTCCTGATGGAGACGCAAACCTACTTCACTCCTACTTCAAATCATCTTCCCCTGGACCAGCTCATCCTTTCTCAGCGATCCCAACCTCTGCCCCATGGGAAAACAAGGGATAAAGCTCTAAATATTTACAGTGCAAGGTAGGTGAACACAGGAGGGAGGGAAGAGCAAACTAATGGCCCTGTCAGACTTGTTTGTACTTACCAGGTTTGATTTTTTGGGAAGAAATAGGGGAAGAGGCAAGACCTCAATAAATACTTGACCTGCACTATGGCCCCCTTGGAGCTTCCGGGTTTTCATCATCCCTTGCATGAAACCTCCCTGGCTGGGGTGAAAAACATCCCACCAGGGACAGATAACAGCATAACACGCCCCATGTTGTTCAGAAAATGGGTAGAAATAGGGTATTTTTAGCCATGGGAACACGTGTCCCTAAAATAACCCGGTGGAGAGGAATAAGTACCAGTCCAGCTTGGATGTTCCAGAGGTAAATTCCCACCAGGCACAGGGTAAAACAGCAAAACCAAAGCAAGGGATGCCATTTCCGAAAATCAAACACATTCCTCCTTCCTGGCTTTGTTTTTGTGTGGTTTCTTTTGTTCTCCTTCTGTTTTGTTTCCAAAAATGACTTGAAAGTTTTTTTTTTTCCTGTTTTATTTTTTTTTTTCTCCAACCGTCCTCGGCCCCCACCTCCCTCCCTGTTGTTTTATCTTGGAAATACCCAGAACATCCACCCTGATGTCCCCGGGTTTGATGATGGACATGTGGCTCTGATCTTTAATGTGAGTTCCAACACAGGGATCGGAGGGGCGGGCGCCGCATCCGTAACACTCCCAGCTCTCACCTCCAGTGCTTGGTAGGGCCCAGTAGCTTTTAACAGGACTAAAGCCCAGCTTTACAGCCCCTTTCCCCTCGCTGCATGGCTGGAGGGTGCCTTGCCATGGTGGGACACCAGCAATCCCACAGGGAAGCAGCCCTTGGGAGAGCCCAGGTCTCTGCTTTTGAGCATCCCCACCCTGCCACGAGTGACACAGGGGACTCCCAGCAGCGCCTTTGCAGCCCCTCTGCCAGCGCCAAGCCCTGCGGTTTTGCTTCTCCATCCCTCTCCTTCTCCATGGATTCCCTCCCACACCTGTCTCCTGACATTTACTAGGAGCACTGTAATAGAGCAAGCTGTGAATCCAGGCAGATTGTAACTGGGCTCCCCAAAAAGGGCTGAGCAAGGACTGCAGTTCCCCACTGAATCCTTCCAGGGAAGGATAGGGATGAAGGACCCACCAAGAGCCCTGTGCTTCCCAAAAAGGGCTGACCAAGGACTGCAGTTCCCCACTGAATCCCTGTAGGGAAGGATGGGGATGCAGGAGCCCAAGTGGATGCAAAATTAGGATAGGCTGGGGTTCTGCCAAGGGATGAAGGACTGAGCTAGAGCCTGAAGCACACCACACCAAAGGACCAGGGTGATAAAGTTTCTGATTCCATTTTTCCCTGCCTGGTTTCCATTGAGAGTTCCAGAATGAGGAGGGATAATGCTCAAGATCTGGCAGGTGGGAGCTGCCCCCAAGTAAAGGAGAATAATAAAGCAACACAAAAAGGACAGGGGTGGAAAGAAAGGGGAGGGAAAGAGCAGATTTGAGGTAGGGAGACAGGAGCTGGGATGCAGTGTTGCTCAACCTCTTCCCAAGGTCCTGGGTGGAACAAAGTGAAGCTGACAGGTGCTCCTGGAGGTTTTTTACATGTCTCTGGCTGCTCTTTCCTCCTTCCCATCATCAGCAGTTCCCATCATCAGCAGAGTCTTCCTCTTGCCAGCTCCATGCTATCCCCTCGCTGCCCCCCGCCTCAACCTCACCACAAAAGTCTCTATATGTAGTTACATAAATCTATACGGGACAGCTGTCACAGCTGGCTGGGAGGCGACAGCCCTGAGGTGACACTCACAGCCTGGCCGAGGTGGTGTTCAGTGGGGTTTATGGTTTTCTTTCCTCATAGCAGCGCCTGACCGAGGAGATGCAGACCATGGAGAACGGCTACCACGACAACCCCACGCTGGAGGTGATGGAGACCTCCTCCGAAATGCAGGAGAAGAAGGTGAACCTCAATGGTGAGCTGGGGGACAGCTGGATCGTTCCTCTGGACACCCTCATGAAGGAGGACCTGGAGGAAGAGGAGGACACGCATTTATAGGATGCAGAACTTGATCAAGAGAAAAACAACCACCCCCCCAAAAAACCCCATAAACCCTACACACACGCACACAGAGCTCCAAAATAAGGCAAAATTCCCCCTGAAAAGCAGACAATTCCTTAATGAACTAATTGTGGCCCCTTGTGCCACCACATGGGGTGCAGGATGGAAGAGGAAAGGACATGAGAAGACACTTCTGGGGCACAACACAAGCCACTTTGGTGGCCACATCTGGCCAAGCATCCTCCATCCCCTATCCACCTCCAGTGCCAGACCTGACCAGCCATGGGCAAACAGGGTGGCTGTGGTCCTGAAGAGCTGCTGGTGTCTCCTCCAAGCATGTCCCCTCCCAATCCACATCCGACCACACCAACCGCATCCTCCAGCTACCGAGCGACTCAAAAATTAAGAGAAATAAAATAAATAGGACGGGGGATGGAGTGCATCTGACAGCAAAGCAGCACCTGGCAATTAGAGCTCGACAAATCCTCTGGCCCACGCTGTTTAGTCATCACCCTGCCCTCCCTGACACCCAGGTAATGAATGAAAAAAGCTGAACAGCCTGTTCCTTTTTAATCCAGTTCCCAGCCTCTCCTCAGAGCTGAAACGCACAAGAGCCCCTCGTTGTGCCATAGGCAAATGGACGGATCTGGACCCAGCGGGATGGCAGGGATGCAGCAGTGCCAAGTGATGCTCAGCCCCACTGCCAATGGCTGAGGAACAGATCCTGCACCCAACTTGGAGACCGAGGGAGGTGCAGCAGCTTCTTGTTTTGAAAGGATGAGATGGAGGGAGAGGAGAAGGAGGAATTCCTTGAGTTCATCCCTCTTAAGAAGGGCGTGGAGAGCAAGAGCAATGCCTGGTCTCTAGCCCAGGTGTGATGTTGGAGGTTTTGTGGTGCAGGAGCCCAGCTCTGGTGCTGCATTTCCCTACAGAAGGATCACTTGCCTTAGAGGAATTGCACAGCAGCATCTCACAGCCCTCATCCATCCTCCACGAGACCGTGGGACACATGCACCATGATGGTTTGTGATTTTTGAGGGCACATTTTCTTGCGTGAATAGCAGAAGAGGTAAAAGAGCAGCAGAACGTGAGCCAGGGAGTTTGGTGTCATTCAGGTGGCCCTTGGTGTTTCATCCCCTCAAGATTTAAAAGCTCAGCCCATGCTCTCAAGCTTTTCTTCACAACCCACTAAAATAACAGAGACTGGCAAAGCAACTTCCAGCTCAGCAGCAAAGCTGGGACTGAGCTTTGTCCTGCAGCCCTTGGTCTGCCACCCAGGTCTCCCTTTGCTGAAGCCTTTAAAGGGGAGAAGACAAACATGGCTGGACTGAGGCCTTTTCTGGATTTTGACTCCCCACCACAGCTCCTAAATGGCTCTAAAAGGCTGGGGAGAGTTTCATGCCTTTGCTCTGGTGAAGCAGCTCAATCCTGGCAGAGGCAGGGATCATCTTCAGCTGGGGTCCATCCTCTGGCACATGAGGATCAGAAGTCACTTGGCCAAGCCCCTCTCCCAGTGTGAGGATGGTGCTTGTCCGAAACCCTCTGCAAGCCAGAGGAACTGCAGATAAGAGTGATGTCCAAACATGGCCCTTCTCCTCTGCTTGCCATAAACCAAGGCACAACAGGGAGATTTCCTCTGGGCTCTGCCACCAAGTCAACCCGATTGGGATCTGCTCCCACGGCTGCCCTGAATAAGGGAAAAGCAGAGCCAAGCAATGGGAAGCTTGGAGAAACCCTGGTGGAGTTGGGAGTACTCAGGAAGGAGGAGATTGGGGTGTTTCGCTCAGCCCCAGGACAGGCTGTGACAGAAGATACAAGTGGCTCTTCCCCCTTCTATCCTGCACTGAAGGGCAGAGTCTGAAGTGTTCAAACCTTTATATTTTTGTATGTAAATATTCCTGCTATTCATTAGCAATGTATTCCGCACACTTCACTTACCTGTGCATTGCACTATGGGGAAGTAATTTTGGAGGGGAGGGGAAATAACAAATAAAACAAATTTAAAAAAAATTAAAAGCTTAAAAAAAAAAAAAAAAAAAAAGAAAAAAAGCTGAAGGCCAGCCTGGTAGGGGATTAAAATTTGACACGAAGCAGAAAAACACCTCTTGCCCAGGTAACTTTGTGCCACAGCTTTGTCCCTGTTCTGGCAGCATCAAGTTCAGCTCTTTAACATGGCCACGAGTCTTAGAGAACGGGCCTTGGCATCCACAATTGCTCTTGTGAGCATTGTGGCCTCCCAGCTGCCCTGACTGACAAGCAGCAGGTCCATGACCTCAGGTTTCTGTCCTTCCCAGAAAACAAACACGATGAAAACACAGGGCAGCACTGATGCTGTGGCCACCGGGGCTGGAGTTGCCACGAGGACACCCCTGGCAGGGCATCTCCAGGTGGTCAAGCTTTGGCATGTGCCTGAAGATTCCCCCTTCCCAGCAAAGAGATGCCAAAGTGCTTTAATGAGTTAGGTCCAAAGACTTCCCAAGAGAATCCTACAGAGGCTTGAGAGCAAGTAATCTTGAATCTTTCTGAGCAGAGAACAGTGAGGATATTAACTGCTCAGCAAGTGCTTATAGTGATTTATATTTGAATAGGAATTGTACATTTATTTATTTTTCCAGACACCGTATTTTTAAACCACTAATATTTTATAGTAGATTTTCCTTCCCCTATTTAAAAGAACTATTTCCACAGGAAAACAGTACTTTTTTTTTTAATGTTGAGAACATTCTTTTTTTGGAGAAAAAAAAAAAAACAGGTAGGAAATGCAGCAATCAGCATCTTTGGCCTTAACCCTTCCCTTTGTAGACTGTAGCCATAATTGTTAGACAAAAAATAATAAATTTAAAAAAAATATATTTACCGAGGCATTTCCTTCCTCCCTGCCCCTCCTCCCTTCCCTGTGCTCCTCTCCCCCAAAACAGCTTTAACATCCCACACATTGTACAAAGAGATTCCTGCTCTTACCTTTTGGCGAGAGCTTTACAAGCAGCTCAGATGTCCTTGCAGGAGACTTTTTCTATTTTCAGATTCACGAGGAAACGTGTAAATACTTTAGGAGCATTTTATCTCCCGCTCACAGTGCTGTGACCCAGCTGACGAGGTTGATACTGTGACTGCTGCCTACAGAAGACACACAGAAGTCATAATCCATGAGGGACTGGAGAAGGAAAATCTAATTCTTCAGGTGGTTACCTGTTGAAACTTGCACATATAGTAGACCTCTTACATACTGTGTGTAGCAGCATCTCTCACGGGGACAGGAGTCTGATTTACACTGGAATTTACTGAGGAACTGGATTGTAAGAGATTATTCTTGCATTTTCCTACAAATATATTTTGAGAGCATCATGTATTTCTGTCAATAAACATTCTTATGTAAAAGACTTGTGTCTTTGAGTGAGGAGGGGGTGGGCAGGGCAGAGGGCAAGTTCTAGGGCCACAACTTCCTGCTCTGGAGATGCTCCATGGGAAAACACTGGACCAGTTGGGACAAAACCAACCCAGACCTTCAAGGTAGCCAGCCATGGAAGAGCCTATATTTTTCCTGTGCCAAAGGAAGTATTATAGTGGTGGAAAACCTATTAAATTTTAAAAACAGAGGACTCAGAGGGGCGGGAAGCTGGGGTGATGTGAGGGCTCCCCCACCACAGCCTGAGCACTTGTTTGAGCTCTTGGTGCCTTCAGGCTGTCAGAGGGAAAGGCAACTCACCCTTACTTCTGCATTTCAACCTTACTTATTTCTGCATTTCATGCTAACTCACTCTGGTCTGCAGCCCCTCCTCGCACTCAGGTCAGGCTGTGGAGGAGGGAATCAAACCTCACACCCCTAAAGCAGGAGAGGCATCACCTGGGGCAGCAGAGGGGCAGCAGCAGCGTGGGCAGTCCAGCGGCTCCATCGGCCTTCAAGCACCCAAAATAAAACATTCTGTTCCAGGTTAAGTTTCTGCTTATGTAAAGGAAAAAGAAAGGAATTTGGTTGAAGTCAGATATTAAAAATCAGCGGTTTGCTGCAGCCTATGTTCTAACTCCGTGCTCCTCCCCAGAAAAAGTTCCTGTGAATGTGTGGAATATGCTGGATTTATGGGATATTGACTGAGCTCATCAGTGAGGTCAGGTAACAGGGCCAGATGTTACTCATCACACAATTTCTCCACTACTAGAAGACCTTCACAGGCATTTTTCCACTCTCTGAAGTGATGTGACAACAAACAGATCTTTAATCAACACCCTTGCTAGCATATACATTTTTATTAAGAAAAAAATGAACAAAATACATTCTCTCCTTATGTACATTACATACAACGTAACTACATTTGTAGATATTCCTCGTGTCACTCATTCATTTATGTACAGCATGGGGCTCACACACCAACCCAGAAATCATCAAAGATGATTTATGCCAAGGAAGAAAATTAACACTCCAGGCTGAACAGAGATCATCCATAAAGAAAAGGGTGGGAAGGGGAATCACAGAGTCCAGGGAAGATGCCTGTAACCACCATGGCCTCAGCACAGGAGCAGTCTATATTTGACCTGCCTATTAAAACACATGAGCAGTTCACAGCTTTCATCACCCTACAGATGCTTCTCTCTAGCCCAAGGCTGTCCACACCTCTCAGCTCAGCTCTCCTGTGCTCAGGTGTCCCAGACAACAACTGCAGGACAGACACCAAAGGGAATCCAGACGGACACCAGAGCCTGCAGGATTGCTGGGGAGATGCAAACGCTTCAAGGTGGGTGCCAGAACAGAACAGAGAGGCCAAATTGTGGACAGGGGGTGGACACTCACGCTTCCAGCACTAGGGAGGGAGAACCAGCTTTTGGGGACCACACTGGGGTGTAGAGAACAAGATAATGAACACTGAAGGTCCAGACAAACAAACCATCACACACTACAGTGATACCATCAGAGGAGAGGCAGCAGCTCAACAAACAGCTCAAAACCCCACCCCAGTCAGGTGATGGTGCCCAGCCAGCTCACTGGTGTTTGACCCCAAGCTACCCAGGTCCTGTCTACACCACCAACTCCCCCCAGAGGGGCAATTGCAGCAGTTTCAAAGGACAAACAGTTAACGAGGCTCAATACTCCCAAAATGAGACACGCTGCATCTCAGCATCTGAATGCACAACATGTACAACACCACCAGCCCACAAGGACGGGAATGTCACCTCCAATTAACTGGGAATGAGCCCACAGACTTTCAATTTCTGTCCCTCAGCAAAGTGGTCTGCGTGGTTCGGGGCCTCCAATTCGTGAGACTCCCATGAACACATTTGTTTGTATAATTAAGCTCTTTTCTCTGGCTTACGGTCTCCCCAGCACCCCCTCATTTCCTGCTGTGGAGGAGGGAGTGCTGGAAGACACAGCAGAAAATACAGCTTTAGCAAATGGCAACAGCTACTAATAACGAGGGGTTTGTTTTCCTTTCCACTACCCTGCACAGCAGCTTCTGAAGTGAAGAGTGTTTTGCACATCAAAACATCAACGGGAGGGACAGGAATGAGGAGGGAGAGATAAAGGCAATATTCACCCTCCACTGCTAGTCTGCATTCCTGATGACCACAGCAGACAGGAGGGGAAAACAAGTCAGCAGCACAGTAGTTCTCCACCATTTTCCCCTTTTAAGAGCTGAGTTTTTGTCAAAACTTCAAAAAAACCCAAAAAAACCCAACACTTTTCAGCCTCAAAGTGGCTTTTTTAATGAACAGACCTTGTTCACACACCGCAGCACTTCTCTATTTAGTGAAACACTGAGTAATTGATTGAATCCCTTGGTTACTAAGTAAAGATATTTAAAGTATATTTTCCTATCACTGGGGAGTAAAACCTATCCATTACTATTTGGGATGTGGAGATGACTGCAACCACAGGAGCCACTGTTATGGTCTAGCCACCCCACCATCATATTAATTAAAAAGCACCTAATCTCCTTTAATCGAACTGGCAGCTTTCAGCAGAAAGCTCAGAACGTTTTTAGGTTTTAACAATCCCTTAAGGCAGCCAGACCTGATCCAAAAGCCAATGGTTCTGCACCACCTCTGTTTGAACAGGGTTAAGCCCAACTGGCTTCCTCACAATTGCTGTGGAGAGAATAGAATTTGTATTATTCTCTCTGGTATCTTTGGGGTCAAGAGGGGCCAAAGCTCGAGGTGAAGCTCCAGGACTAGAAAATCCTGATACTGCACCACTTCTCTCTGAAAAAGAGCCAGAGAATTCAGCTCACATTGTAAAATCAGCTCTGAACAGCAAAGCTACTGTTAGGAGAGTCCCTTGAAGCCCTTCCACAATGACAGACCACACCTTACACACCTACTCACATCAGCATCCCTGTATTAACCTCAAGACTATTTCTCTTCTCATTCCCTCTGCCCCGCTACACTGCAGAAATAAACCAAACACCCCAATACCTGTGAAAGTTTTGGGATGATTAGAGCAGGTGCAGGAACCCAGGAGAACTTGAGGGTTGGTATCATCACCTTCTTCTTCTTGGGGCCACACAAAATAAACCCTGAGATGGGAGGGAAGGAGTATCACAGCACTGAATGTGGGGCCATGGAAGGGCACAAGTAAATATGTGTGTGCTGCAGTGGGAAATTGTCTCCTGTGCTTCCCTGTCCTTACCTGGGATGAGAAACAGCCCCGGAAAGAACAATGTAAATCACAAGGATCCTTCCTGACTGTTTCAGAGGCAGCAGGAAGGAGTTTTGTAAAGGAAGCAACTGGAGTATGATGTGGAGAAATTGATGCCTCAATAACCACTATGCAGCTCTAACCTTTGATTCTTCCATAGGTACCCATTAAACTCAGGGAAGTCTGAAGCATTTTAATAGCAGTGAACAGCCACACAGGGAAAGAAAATTCAGAATAAATGGGGGAATAACTAAGGGGTCGTGCTTTAACCATCACACCTGCTAGTGATAAGACTTTCCTCTCAAATTAGTAGCAAACACAAAAATCTAACCTGACAGAGCCAGTCTGAGCTGTTCACTCACATCCCTGTTTCCAGGAATGAACTGCGATTCCACGCTGGAGCTGAACAGTTGAGTGAGTTCTGACAGCACTCACACTCTCAGGGTCATCAGTAAAAGCTGTGCTGACTTACAGCAAACAGCTGGAAGCCAAGGCAACGTAGAGCTGTGTCTGCACCAAGTATAAATTGAGATTTCAGGGTACCGAGGTGATGCACTGACAGCAGCTCCATTGGAAGCAGAGCACTGAATTTGGGTCACAGCAGTATCTGGAGTTCACCCCTATCAAACCGAGTCCATGCAAGCAAAGCAGACAGCAGCAATGTGTTATCCTCAGGATCTGTGCTTGGGGAAGGTGCTGCCCTGCAGAGCTCCACACCTCAGCCACGCAGCTGGAATTACACACAACCCACGCAGCCACTGCACCCTCCCCAGAGGTTTATGGATATTACCAAAGCACACGTGGATAATCCCAAACTCCAGCCAGCTCTGTGACCTCTGCACAGAATGCCAAAGGGACACCTGCTGGCATCCCCATGAGGCTCTCCTGTAGGACTCTCCAGCAGCAATAAGCAGGTCATTAACTGGCTACGACTCCAAAACCGCGTTTGGATCCATTGCCTACGGACAAAAGCATCTGGAGTCAATTTATCCAAGCGCTGAGCCATGGACTCTTATCCTGGTTCCAGTACAGTTAGCTTACTTTCTCCACTCCAACTTTTCATTATACTAGAAGCTTTCAGTAAAAGAGGGATTTTGCCTATAAGCCATTACCACAACTTGAATAATCTCCAGTATAACCTTTTCCATGACAGGATATGATCGGGTCTCCCATTCCCACAGGCATTTAGATACACTGACAAGCTTCTGACAGCACATTTACATTTCAACAGTATTTACAGCTTATATACTACTAGCAATCTACAGCAAGAACAAGTCATATAGCTGTTCTTAAACTCTCTTCTCACAAAATAAGACCCATCTCCAAATTAACACATGTACTTATTAAAATAGGCCAAGCTCAGAGTTTCTATAATCTTCCCCCCAAATCAAAACACCAATAATTTTAATTTTTCAACTGGGTCCACCTTTGTTTTTGTAGTAAGTATAACTATAAAACAACACAAGCACTTCCAGAGACAGACATGAACTGCTTTTACTGTCAGGACTTCACTTGACAATAGCCAAACATTCCTTAACTCTGAGCCAACTAATAAGCTAAAATTCAAAGAGTACATGGGGACTCAAGGTTTTACAAGACATTTTTCCACTTTTCAAAACAAAGGGACCAAATGGAAACGTATCTACTGATTTTTGCCATTTTCCCCAGAAGTGGCACAGCATTACATCAGCAGAATTACTGCCTGTACAGAGACAGAGGTTGTACACAAGTTATTCAAACTTAAAGTTCACTCAAGGAGCTCTACAAAAAGTATTTATTTCTCGATTCTGAAATGCAGGAGGCAGCAAGAGAGCTGATAGTATTTGTGTTACAGGTACCTAGCACCCTCCTGCATTTGACATTTGACATAAAATGCTCATCTTTCTCACAGTAACAGCAAACAAGTTTGAAGCGTTCAAGTTTGAAGCGTTCAAGTTCCTCAGGACTCTGCTCTGAATCCATCACTCACCAGCGCAGGTTGGCACAGCAGGGCTGTGTCAGGGCAAAACTTTGGGACAGAGAAAACTCCCTTTGAAAAATCTGCACACATCAGGAAAATGGTTCACCAAACAGCTGTTCCACAAAGCCCTATGGAAAACACTCTTCCAGAGTCATTACTCGCCTTTGGAAGGAGTTTCTTCTGGAAGAAGGAATAGCTCACAAAGCCCTGGACACTTGTGGCTGCCAATTTAAGAAACACGCAGATGAGCTGTGGCAATCCCTGGCCACACCTCTGCCACCCTCCTGCAAATAGGTGGGTCCAGTTAATTTGCTTAGGGACTCCTCAATCTTCAAACTGTAATCATTAGTCATTCCATTTTCAGGCTGGGTAATTATTATCAATGACCACAAAGTTTCAGCACTTTCATTTAACTTTGTTGCTCCACAAAGGGAAGGTTTTCTATGCTCTTTAGGAAAATTTCTAATTTCAGCCCAGTTGCCACTGCACAAGGCAATGCCTTAGAAAAGCTCTTCCAACTGGGTGTTCCCAGACTGATTTTCCAAAATAAGATTTTGCTAACTGAAATTCTGGTAGGAAGCTCCAGCCTGATCCCTGAGCCATCGTGTACCTGTGTACACCCAGAGCCATCCCAGGCAAACAAAAACCAAATTCCGGAGGTTTATTTACACAAATGGGTACAACTACCTTAACTACCCATGCAAGATGCCACCCAGGCAAAGAGCAAACTGAACTTTTCTAAGACAAAGTTCTCCTTTCTCATTATGCTCAGCAAAAGGAAGAGATTATAAGAATAAACACATCACAAATATCTTTAAAAGAGCCAGAAGATAACAACTACAATTAATTTCAATGAACATTTTGCATCACCCTTCAGGCCTTCCCAGGACCAATACTAACTAATGGGATCCTCAAAAGAAAAGAGGCAAAAAGGTGGCTAAAGTGATTATAATCTCACTTAACAACATGTAGCAAAGTCCTTCTGCCACATGACAACATTTTGGGTCACAATGCAAGAGCAGAACATGCTTGGAGAAGTCATTTTGGGAGAACTCTTAACAACTTTTACCTTGTGACTACTATGAGAGGTTGTGTAAGACAAACATTAACAAACTCACTTAATTCTACCTAATCCAAGTGACCAAAAAAATTAATTCTGAAGGGCTTTATTTCTCTAAGAAAATGCATCACCTGACAGGAACAACATAAAGAATAATTTCTTGTTTTCCAAGGAGATGATCCACTAGAGGGTATTGAAAGGGTCAGAGTCAGTGAAGAACCAAACACAGGGATTTCAAAGAATATTTTTTAAAAAGCTAAACCAAGAGTGAAGTCTGGATATCTGTATCAAGTTTACCCCACCCTGACTTCCTCTAGCTTTAAAAGACATAGCAGAACCTTGTAACTTTGGCTTTAAAGACCCAAAACACAATGAATGAGTCCCTCTCTGACAAGGAACGATGCTTTCCTTCGCAATACCTTATTTACAAGTTAACACAGAATTTACAGATAAAACTACTCACTGTAGTGCAAAGATTATGTGGTGTCAAGTTCACACGCAAAGTCACCTTATAATCTAAAGTAAAGGCAAATAGAGTATGTTTGTCTTGTCTAAGCTAAAGAGCAGCCTCAGACACAGCCTACAAGCAATGATGGTGAGGTTCGAAGACTTCTCACGCACAGCTCAGATATTTATAACCTCGCATGCACTGGGCTGTGAAATGTTTTCAGGTGGCTGTTTTCAGATCCAGTGGGTTTCTTTACTGTTTGTATTTCAGGCTTTCTGTAATGAGCACATCGGATGCTTTCCCGGAATATCATCAGTGTCTTTAAAGATCAGCATGCAATGGAATTCAAACTACCTGTGTCATTGCCTGACAACAAGTGGCTGATTTTAAAAGGAAATTTATACTTCACTGCCCACAATTTTTGGTTAGAATTTAAAGCAGGTAACGTAGCATACATCAATGCAAAGAGATCATTTGACTCCTAGCCTTAAGGACAAAAAGAAGGAAAGACCCTTGGCAAAGCCACAAGAAGCTTTCCCTTTGGATTAACCTCTCTGGCCACATGGTGCCTCTGCTGCGCAACAAATAGTGCAGAGCTGAGCAAAGTTTTTGCTGGTTAATCACCAGCTGAAATCCATGAACTGTGCTGGTGCGAGCGGCATCGATCTGCTCGGGACAAAGGCAGGTCAATATTTGATCATCCTGAAGTGCTCTCGTTAGCTGGGACTGTCAGTCCTGCAGAAGCAACGTTCCCCTCGCTCAAACAAATCATTGATTTGCACGACGCTACAAAACACAGAGCCGAGGCTGCCCGGCTCCGCGCGCACCCCCGGCGCAGAGGACAATGAGTCTGGATCGAATTCCTGTCACACAAATCAGACCTGACACGATGCACTGCTCACCAGTAACACCATTCACAGCTCTGGGCGTTCCTGAACTTCCCCTGCCTGATCACCAGGGCTTCTCCAAGGTGTATCTTTTGGGTTCTTTTAGCCATCCGAGGTGGACACGTAACAGTTTATGACGAGCTTGGTTAATTAGAGAACTGTCACAAAGAGTATTTAATCATCTGATTGAAGCTGAGGATACACAAGCAATGAGATCAAGTGATAAAGGAGCATAGCATCACAAAATTTAAGTACTAAAAGGTTGCAGAATTTTGGCTGGTTGCATTAAAAGTGCTCATTTTGATCTCAATAGAAGCAACAGCTCAGCTGGAATATTCCCCCCGTATCTAAATTTGCACTGTATAAACTCTACTTTAGTTAACAAAGCCTCAGCACAGGTAGCACACCACAAAGCCCAGCAGTGATGTAAAACTTTCCGTGTCAATAGGAAAAAAACCTGCCACGTTCCAAAGAAACAATTTCATCAGATTTCATTTCCCACACCGAGTGGATTCTTCCGCAGATGTCTGATTTGCCATCCACTGAAGTGCACAGTGTCTGAACAGTCTCAAGTGACAGGTTAAAAACACTTCATTTGTACAGTCCTGCCTGAAGACAAGCCTGGCCTCTGACATACTGTTCCTTTCTAAGTGATTAAACACTAGTATGAGGTTTTGAAATTTATTTCTAATGCACCAGGACTACAAAAGTCACTCAAAGAACATGATAAAGAGGCAATACAATCAAAGCAAGCAGACACTCGAGCTCTGAAAAAGACACTTGACTAACTCTTTATTTCAAGAGTCCAAATCATCTTTGCACACACAGGACTTCCACCAAGTTCAACAGGAGCCACAGCGGGTGCAGCAATGATACCTGACTGGCATGAACACTGCTGGACAGAAAGTTTTGCAGTTTCATATAAATATTTACATCTGCCAGTGTGTACTGAATGCTCACGGACACCGAATGCAGAGGTCTAATGCTGGGTATGCATGTCCTTCATTCAACCTCACAGTGCAGCACCAAGCCCTTACAGTGTTTATAAAGAAGGCTTTCAGCAAAAGGAAGAATACATTTTCTATACATACGCATCAGCTCATTTTCAGAGATTTATGCTAAGAAGGCCTCCCTCACACTCAGATCTAGGTCTAAAATGCATTGACAAGGGAGCTGCACTACACAGGAAGGAGACAAGCTGTTGGGAGCAACGC
This sequence comes from Promerops cafer, assembly GCA_013398275.1. Taxonomy (NCBI): domain Eukaryota; kingdom Metazoa; phylum Chordata; class Aves; order Passeriformes; family Nectariniidae; genus Promerops; species Promerops cafer. The sequence continues at coordinate 53,811 of VZSE01015289.1, forward strand.
CCTGTACACGTACACACGGACAAACACACACAGAAGCACATGGAAACGCAGACTATCTGCTTCAGAAATCCTACACCCAACCTGGGCTCAGGTTGCAGAGGTTGGGGGTGTGTGTGGTGGAAGACCCAGTTCTGCCAGGCTCGGCGAGGACCCACAGGGTTTCTCAGTGGATGAGCACAGCAGCAAAGAGATCAATCCCTGAAAAGGGGCCCCTGCGGGCGGCGACCGCACTCCTGTTTTCAGCTGTATCTCTGAGGTTCCCTCTTGCCTGCCAGGTTTAAGTGGAAGGCTGCAGAGAACAGGAGATAGGGATGAAGGTAGTCAGTTTAGATGGAGTCTCAGAAGCAATTCCACACGACTGTCAGCACAACTCTGGGAAGGGGAGACAGACGGTTCGGAACACACGCTCGCCTTCCCGTGACACACCGTGCGTACAAGACTCAGGACAGAAATTACATCATCTCAACACATGCCAGTGTCCTGCCACCAAGTTATTCAGCTGCTGAGGATGGAGTTGTAGGATAAAGCAATACATCATGACTAGCTACAAATAAGGAAAGAAAAACCTCTTCCCCCTCTTCCTCAGGAAACGCAAAATAAAACCCATCATCTTTAATCCCAGACAACTCACAAATCTCAAATTTTCCCCCATAGGCAAAAAGATCACTGCATGACTGGGTTTTATTTCTTCTTCTTTTTCCCCCACCTTTTCATCTTACATTTGCTAACTCAAAATCCAAAGTCAGAAAAAATATATATATTTAGTCAGAAGTACGTCAGTTACATTTTATTAACCTACTCCAAGGGAAAAGCTCCAGGGATTCACCATACAAGTATAAAACCCCTTTCAAACACCTAGGGGTTACTATATTAACTTCATCCCAGCAGTCAATCAATGCAGTAAAAAAATTAAAATACTGAAAATGGATGCTTTTCCCCTCTTCCATGTGTCCAGTGATTGCTCCGTTACAGCGTGATGAGGTCCACCAGGTTGCCTTTAGGAGGGGTCATGTTGTCTGGGAAGAAGTTGACTAATGTGTCAAACAGCTGAGTTCTCTGGGCATACGTGTGGTCAACGTCTGAAAATCCTGGGGGTGGAAGGAAAGGGGAAAGTAAGTCACTCCTCCCAATCCCAAACATTCAGTTTAGCTGTGGAATTATCCATTTGGGATAAATGTTAACAGCTCCCTCTGCTTCCACTAATAAGGCTGCCAGCTCTCCGTCCCACTACTGTGAGCACATATACAGAGATTATGTCACCCCAAGCCAGCACTGCCATCAAAATGCCATAAAAAGTAATAAACAAATGCCTGTCAAGCTCACTGACAGCCCTGAAGAAACGGGGGAAGAAGGAGTTCTCAGGGGACTGCTCTGATGTCCCAGAAAACAAAATCCATGTAGCTATTTTTATTTGGTGCCTCATTTCTTCTGTCCTCGGGCTTTCTTCAGTATCTTCACTGCCATAACCAGAACTGCTTCTTGGATTGTTTGGGAGTTTTCCTTGAGATAAGCTCTGCTGACAGCAGGAGTCCCAACTCAAGATTTGGTATTTATTCACTGGACTTGCACCTGGCTGCATCTTGGCACATAGGAGCTTTGCAAACCAGTTTCTGGAGTGCTGCCTCCCAACACGGCAGGGTTTGGTTTGCACTGCTTATCCAAATTCTACACTAAAACCATCAGTAAGAACAATTAGGGCAGGCACACAACAATCTCCTCCACTTTGGATTATTTCCATTGCTGCTATCTCAAAGGAATGCTTTTTAATTCAGTGAACTCACTCTTCAGTTCATCAAAGTCAACCAAGTTAATCAAATCAAGGAGGGCTGGCGTTTTTATTTTCAAAGCACTTCTTGATGTACATATCCTCCCATCTGTAAACCCAAAATCTGGATAAAGTATTGTAGTGAGTCAAGAACTGATTCATCTTTTAAAATGCTTAAAACTAGGGAAAAGTTTTGAGGGTAGTGAAGCCCAGGGAAGCTGTGGATGTCCTATACCTGAAGGCCAGGCCAGGCTGGATGGGGCTTGGAGCAACCTGGGATAGCGGAAGATGCCCCTGCCCATGGCAGATGGGGCTGGAATGAGATGATTTCTGAAGGTCCCTTCCAGCCCAAACCATTCTATGAGTCTATGAAAAATCCAACTTTTTTGAAACTTGGGTTTTCTTCCTTTAAAAAAAGTTGATCTTATAGGGTCAACTTGATGTCTTCCAAACCACAAGAACTCAGCAGAGCTTCCTCATCCAGCAGGGCAGAACTGCAGTGGGCTTTAACCTTCCCTCAATTTCTTAGATTGGGAATTATACCTCCATCAAAAACTGAAGTCATCCATTCTCTTAGCAAGAGCTCAGTGACTTGAGGACACCCCAGCAGTACAAGGATGTAATTTCTGCCTGTACCTTTCCTATATCTTGCCTAGGATGAGTCTCTGAGATCTCTCAAAGAGTTAACTGGACAGAGCAGCGAAACAAATCATGGCTTTGGCTCAGCCCTCCTGTTTCCAGCCCTTCACGCCACTGTTTTCTCTGCTCTTGACACTCTGCCCAAAGAACTCGTTCTGCAGAGAACAGAGCGAACCAAACTACTCCAGGAATTGCAGTTATCACAGCAAACAGAGCCGTAGCCATGCTGTGAGATTCCAAAGTGACATGACAGGAGATGCTTTATCCTGACCAAAGCTTCTGTTTACCTGGGTAGCAGCGAAGGATCAGATGTAATAAGAGACACAAAATGATCCCGGGAGGCATTGGTTTAAAACCACTGATGTTGACAGATGTTTTAAATATGGGCTTGAGGTATTGGACACTGGTCATTATAAATAACCTCTCAAATGTCTGGGTAGTGGCACTTTGCATATTGAAAAGAGCCTGCAATGTTGATAGGAACTATAACATTTGATATAAAACTCAACAGCAACTAAGAGTAATTATCAAAGGGAACATCATGTAATTCCTCTGACACACAATACTCACCAAGAGTCGTGAAATCCGAGCCAGACTTAAATAATGCCGAGGCAAGAAGCTGAAACTGCAGAAGAGGTGGTAAAGGGACAAAGAAAGAAAATAAAAAAAAGTGTTATTAACCACACAGGTAAAAAACCCCAAAGGATTCATAGAAGTACAAGTAGCTTTAGAGTTGCTGTGTTTTCTCTACACAATCCTCCTAACTCCTGTGCCATACTCATGAGTAACAGCAGCAGGCATTTTCACATGAGCACTACAATTTGTCACCTTGGCACAACTTAGATGGTTTTTCCCAGAATTAGAGCAGTGTTGATGCAATGAAAGGTAGTTGACTGAGAGCTCTAAAAATCTCATTTTTTTACATATAATTTTTTGCGTCTTTGGCAGAAGGTAGAGTCCATTCCACACAATAACATTCCCAGGGATTAACATGGTACAGGCTCAGCAGCCAGGGATTAGATGGCACAAAAACAGAGTAACTGCTGGAGTGAGCATGAACTGCTTGAACACTGAGAAAGCTCTGCCCAGAGAAGCTGTGGATGCCCCAACCCTGTCAGTGTTCACGGCCAGGTTGGACTGAGCAGCCTGATCTACTGGGTGGCATCCCTGCCCATGGCAAGGGGTTTGGAACTCAATGATCCTTAAGGTTCCATCCAACCCAAACCATTTTATGATTTTAATGACAACAACCTTTCTGAACTGCCAGAGATCTCATATCACAAATTTAAGGCAATATCTTCTCAACTAAAAATAAAAGTTCTTTGTTTGGGAACATCAAGACCATGAATAAAAACGTTTTAATTAACACATTCATGGTTTTATTCTCCCTTCATGTCGCACTGATAGATGGTGACCACAGTGTCTTTCTCTGCCCCTGACTGCTGTTTCCAGTAACCCAAGGAACAGCAAAGCTTAGTGCTTTGTCATGCTCCTGCACAGAAAGAGTTGATTCCTTAAAGCCTTGGAATCTTGTGCCTCCTGCCTGTGTGTCTTTTCAGCACACGGCCCGAAGGAAAAGAAGGGAGGAAAAAAACAGAAGAGAAGCAATTATGTTCAGGGAAGGAGTGGAAAGAACAGCCAGGCATTACATATCCATCAGTTTAATTTCAATTTCAAGAAAAAATGGGAACACAGACAATTTGTAGGCATGTAGGAGTGGAGAAGGTGATGAGTAGCAGCCAATGTGAATTTGGCAACAACAAGTTGTAGCACATCAGTCTGATTTCTCCTATGAGGCAGAAGGCCCTAGGGATGGGACTTGGCAATAGACCTTGTCCATTCTGACTTTCATAGGAATTCTAACACTTTTATATGATATTTAAGGCACTTTGTCAAGGCATCACTTAGATTAAGCCAACAGGGAAAGGCAAACAGGTCAAATAACTTTACTGTGGGTGGCCATCAATGGTTTGACATCAAAATGGAGCCTTGAATCAGGAGTGATTCATCTGTGCCTCAGGGTCAGAATCACCCTGGGTTTTCAGTGATAACCTGCTTAGTAGAACAGGGCAGGATCACCAGACCTTATACCACACTCAGACTGACTGCCAGCATGGAACAGACAGCCTTCCAACTGTTTTCCCACTTAATCCAAATTATAATGATGGATTGAGGTGCATTTCACCAGGGCCAAGTGCAAATCAACATAAACAGGAAAAATCAGCAATACAGAACAGGTGCAGAGGCTCTGTGAAAATGCACTTAGGTGCTACAACAGATCAGTATCATTTTATTATAAAACTGACAAATGCTTGAAAAGGAGCAGAATCTTTAAATAAAATACTCTTACTGTTATCAAGGTTTTAAAGTCTCCCCCACAATAAGGCACCCATTTTGGGATGTCCTGTATCAGTTAGCAACACAGGAAGAAAGCACTAGAAAAAAAATTAAGTGTTCTGAGAACCAAGTTTACAAAGAAAGCTCAAAGGAGTCAGGGCTGCAGAGCCCCCACAGAAAAATGGCCAAGCCCAAAACTGCCAGAAGTCACAGATGCAAAAAGCTTCTACAAAAAGTAGATCTACAAGCAAGTGCAAGAATCACAAAAACACTTCAGTAAGATCAGTTTCAATGTGACATCAAGGGAGAAATCAGGCTAAAATAAGGACTGGAGTGTCTGGGCTAAGTCTGCATCCTTTTGGGGAGGGTATGGTGAGAAAGACACAGGATTGACAAACTGGAGATGAGGGGGAAGGGGATGTAAAGTGCCCTCCTGAGTGTAAGGCCTGGTTACACTAAATCACTGCAATGCCACACGTGGATTCCACCAGGAGCCTCATTTGTGAGAGCAGCTTGGCTTCCCAGCAGCACCGTACTTAAACAGCTGCCCAGCATAAATAGCTCCAAAAGTTCCAATAAAACCCGTGGCTAAATCCGTGCAGCTTCTGAGAGCAAATGCCATGCTCTGGCCATCCTTCCCTCCCACACAATTGCCTCACGGGCCCGCTGCCAGCTGTCTGGTGGCACACGAAGCTGGGATAAAGCGGATGCCACGTGCTTCCAGGGCAGCAACGCCCTGCTGGGGGCACAAAGCCACACTGGGGCTCAGGTGCCCGACTAAGAGGCCAGATGAGCAGGGTTCAGCCAGGAACTCGCTGAACTGAGACCAAAACCCCGCTGAAAACAGCCTCTGCCAAGTTTCCAGCCTCATCTGCACCAGGCATGATGGATTTTCATGGCTATGAGTTTCTTTGCAGCTTTGTGGGGAAGGAGGATCTTGTTCCCTTCTCCACTGATGGCAGTGCACTTGAGTTAACCTTGAGGGCTGTTGTTTGTTTGGTTTGAAATTAAATTTGTGTATCAGCTCACACTTGAAAAGCCCTTTCTGATGGAAAAGTCAAGCATGTGAGTTAAGAACATCAGTTAAGGACAATGCTGAGCCGAAGCTGGTTCATTCTGCATTTGTATTACCCTCCCAAACCCTACAATGTTCTCCCAGAGGATCCCTACTTTTTTCCCAAAGTGTAGGACAGTTACCACTCACTCAGTACCAGGTCTCCTACATACCATTCCCAGCAGATATCCAATGTACTATTTTCTTCACAAAGTTTAAGTTCTGCTCTAAAGAAGGAATTAAGTTCTTCATCGACTTTCTTATCATATTAATTGTTATTCTAACAGATGGCACTTCAAACTCTGATTAATTTTGGGTCCATTTGAAACTAACAGTATCTGATTTTTCAAAATATGTAGTGTTATGCAACAGCTTTTGATTTCACAGAAAAGCAAGGCCCTCAAGCAAATCACACCTCAGATCTCTCCCATCAGGCACCAGAATGAAAGACCCAATTAATGACCATCTAGGAAAAACAATTTGCTTAATATCACACAGCAACTCTGTTATGGAGGCAAGAGCAGAATTCAATTATCCAGCAGAAGCATCCAACTGCTTTAATCACACCACCACCCATTTTCTTCTGACAATCCCTCTGGCTCACTGGCTTCATCCATTCCAAATTAAGCCTCCACTCAAAAGACAGCAGTTCCCTTTGTTATACAATTAACTTCTCTCTCGGAGATCCAACCAACCTTCTGAACAGAGGCAGGGGTTCCTTGGAGATAAACAGATCTGGTTAACTAATAAAAGGTTATACTATGTCTATTTTTATATATCTGCTGCACACCTCTGCCTTTGCACAAACAAAATGATTAAGGGGGAATGAGTAACTCTCGTTTGGGATACCTGGCCGGCTGTATGAATCATTCACAATTCCTCCTCCTCCTCCTCCTCTGTAATGCCTGTGTGTGAGTGCTCAGATCACAGCATAAACCAGTTCCTCAGCTTTGACCAGTTCTCTGGGGCTGGTGACTCCCAGCACAGGCTCAAAGAGGCTAAGAGAGACTCAAACCCTTTGAGGACAGAGCTGTCGCTGAAATTGGGAAGGCTGAACGCTGTTTTTGTAAAGGCTCCTTGGCTCCAAAGCCTCTGCTCCTGCAGCACTCAAGCTCTGAGGCTTCACAAAGAATCACAGCAGGACACAAAGAAGAGAAACAGGCTTTTCTTAGCTCCTTCCTAGAACTATTCTTCCCATTTGGGCTTCAATTTTCCCAGAAATATCAGTCTAATGCAGATTCAAACAATACTTTTGGGCCCTGCTGGCTTTATCTGTCAAATTTATTAAAGACAAAGTCTTAAGAATGGAAAGTATGAAGCAGCCTTGAACAGGGCCCTCCTGCCTCAGTCTACAAGCAAGTCAGGCCTCAGATTGGCCTCCAGGTCCTTGCTCTTTCTCCTACCATGCTCCAAGAAAAACATACTGTGAGTTTTCCTTGTGCTTTGTATCTGTTTTACAACAATCAAGGGATTGAGATTCATCAGTTATTGAATCTCCATGTACAAAATCATCCTGCTCTCCCATACTTGGAAAGCACTGGACATTTTTTTGTGTCATCTTGATTTCTACTGCAGCCCATTTAACAGCAGCAAAGTTCTGGGTGTGATTACTGCAGTGTTCAAGGAGCATCTTTAGCTTTTGTACATGAACTACTGATGTTTCTGTGCTTTAACAGCACCTGGTTTTTTTGTAAGTACAAAATCTGGAATTCAATTTGCTATTTATTTTGACCATCTTTTTATCTTTAAAAGCCTGCTGTTGTAATCTACCACCAAATTCACATCTGTGTGTGACAGAGAAAAACAGCCATGCCAGCAGAAAATTTTACACCAGCAAATGACCCTTTTATACAACTTTTAATCTGCTAAATCATGGGCAAAATTCCCCATTTTCTAGAAACTTACCCTCCTTTTCCTACTGTGTCAGGGCTATTAACCCACAGCCAGTAAAAAAGATCCACTGATTTGGGAACACTGAACTGAATGAGGAGGTTTAAGTGATGTCAAGTAGAATCACAGTTAAAGAGAACTGGATCTGCATTTGTGGGAAGAGAAGTTGCTGGCACACAGCCTGTGGCTACTAAACCAAGCACCCATGCAATATCTGTTACTTGCAGGCATCTTCTTCATTTCAGAGTAATAGAAAAGGGAAATAAAAATATAGTCCTCTTAGCATCCCTAAAACTCATAGCAACAGAATGAAAATCTTGGGGTATGTTCCTACTATCAATCATTCATGCTACTTTAAACAAAATCGGTTACTAACGCCAAAGTAAGTTTCAAGAACAGTCTGTTTGTTTTCCTTGGCATCCAACTGCAAACAGCTGAACAGACTTGCCTAACTAAGTCAGAAGGAATTACTTCTATTACAAAGCAAGCAAGCCTCACCACAAGGGGAAATTCTGCTTGTAATGGTATATAACACCACCCAGATCTCCATCCATAAAACATGAAGCCATACAGGCCAGTCTCCAGAATTACTGCTCGAAGTTGGGGATAAAACTATTCAGCCTGGTCCTTCCCAAATGTAATAGTTGCCCTGGAAAGAGGGAAAACAGGCAGGAATTGATTCCATAAAGTTCTAAGAAGCCTTCAGCATTCAATGGCTGCACATCTATCGCCTTTGCTATTAACTGAGATAAAAATCAAATAAAGGCAGGGTATGGAGGTGTCTGGGCTGAGAGACACAATCAAACTGGTGCTTGAAATTCGATATGGAATCCAAAATGCCTGCGTCAGTCCTTTGGAAAGCACAGGAGCTATTTGAAGATGCAATGCCAGAGCAAAAAGCCAACTCGATGTGATAACCGGAAGGTAAATTGACGTCAACTGGAAATGCACCCAGTCACTACCAGCCCAGCAGCTGGCTCTGTGCCACAGCCCTGGCAGATCTGTCCCAGTGTAAAAAAAGCTTTGGAAGTTACAGCTTTATGACCAGCACAATGAATAATAATTAAAAAACAAAAAAAACAAAAAACAACAACAACAAAAAACAACTCACAACAAGAAATCTTCAAAACCCAAACAAAAATGCATCCCAGAAACTGTTAAATGGTTTTTGGAGCTGGCTGGAATGGATGGAAGCTTTAATTCTGCTGAATGGTTTGTGCTGATCCGATGGCCCAGCACGACAGACAGAAGCTATTGGATTTTGTTTGGATCAGACATTAGGCCTGCAGAGAAAGAATCCACAATATATTCACCCAGCTGGACTGAGCTACGTAAGCTCATTCACTGGATCATTAATGTTCAGAACACCAGCGTGCCCTCTGAAAAGGGCAACTCTTTTTTTCAAACATTTTATTCTACTTCTACTGGTATGATACAGCTTCTACATTCCCCCAAAATCTCAGAGGAGCCCATGCAGCCATGTATATTCTCCATTCCTCCGAGGTGGACAAGTTGAACACTGAACAAGGAAAAGGAAAAGGAGGATATTAAAGGCTTTCCTGTGCCAGATGTCCCCAGCATGCAGCTTCTGCAGCAGCTCCTTCGGTCTGTGGGCGACAGGAGGCAGCAGGAACTAGGAAAGGAGCTTGCTCATCACACCACAGATGTTTGCTGTTCAGGGAATAACAAAAAAGCCCAGGCAGCCATGAGATGCAAGATCTCCTTAGGAATAACTGGCTGATGAGAGACAGGCTACCAGCATACAGGTGTGACATGCAGAAAAAAGGAAATCAGAGAACACATGACACACCTTACAGGAGTGGGAAGGAGCAGAAGGGGAAAAGAGAGCTTCAGAATGGGGGATTTACTGTATGGGTTAGTACAGGCTCAAATAGGAAGAAGAAACCTTGAATTCTGGGTTCAGTTTTGGGCCCCTCACAACAAGAAAGTCACTGAGGGGATGGAGTGTGTCCAGGGAGGGGAACTGAGCTGGGGAAGGGTCTGAAGCACCAGGAGAGGCTGAGGGGCTCAGGCTGGAGAAAAGAAGGCTCAGGGGGGATCTTATGGCTCTGCACAACTCCCTGACAGGAGGGGACAGCCGGGAGGGGTCACTCCCAAGTAGTAAAAGACAGGACAACAGGAAATGGCCTCAAGTTAAGACTGGGTATCAGGAAAAAATTCACCAGAAGGGTTGTCCAGCTCTGGCACAGGCTGCCTGGGAAGTATAATCCCCATCCCTGGAGGTATTTAAAAGCCATATAGATGTGGCACCTGGGGACATGGTTTAGCGGTGGCCTTGGCACTGCTGGGGCAATGGCTGCACTTGACAACCTTAAAGGACTTTTCCAACCTCAAAGATCCTGGACGTGTTATCACACTGGGAAGATGGCATATACTGGGGAAAAAAAAAAAATCTCCTTTTCTACCTTAAGAAAAGCAGGATCATCTGTTGTCTTTCCTATGCTAGAAATGACTAGAAAGGAAGTGAAACTACTTGATACGGAACAATTTGAACAAGAAACCATTTACAGAGAACAGAGAGTCATGGCACTTAAATGTTTTCTGGAATCACATGTTTATAAAGGCTGATTAGAATTTATGACAAATGTGATCACTTCCAAGATCCTGGTAAGAGTAAATTTTTTCCTTTATTCTAACCCTACAGTTTCATCCTGTGCATGCACAAGAATATTCTTATATTCTCCCCCAAGACTTTTCAGTGTCTTCAATCTTTTCTTTAGCTAAAGTAGCAAGTTAAAGCCACCAGATTAAGAGATTTAATCCAGGGACTCAGCATGGAATAGAACTGCCCCTCCTCCTATCATGATTTTATAAAAGGAGCTGTTGAATCCCTTCCCAAGTCATTAAGGAAAGACAGTAAGAACCCCAGACTCTTCCTTATGCACCCATCAGGAGCTGAACATTGGCACATCTCAGCTGGCTGCCCCAAATTCCATGTGGAAATTAATGCCAGAGTCAAATCAACCACCTTATCTGACACTTCTCACTATTTCTTTAATCCGTTTTGTAAAGTGACACGCACTGCAGTACTGGAATCAAAACAGGAAATGGGAACAAATTCCTGGAATAAATAAAGAACATGCCTATTGGATAATATTCAAAAGGCAAAGGAAATAAGATTTTAAGGGTAGCAAGCAAGGTATAGGTATAAACTACTTCCAGAAATACTGATCATCTTTGGAAAAGCTTTCCCTCCCCAGAGATGCTGAATATTGAGAAGCCTGAGCACAAGTAAGTTTCTACTCCCTTTCTACTGCACAACCAACTACAGACTGGTGACATTTCAGAGAGTTTACATTTCAATTAAAGCTCCCAAAATATACACCAGCACACTGGAATTAAAACAAAGGCTTAGTCTTCACTCTTAGGAGTACAAAAGCTATTTTATCTGGACCTGCAGTTGTTAAATGACTGTTTCCAAAACAGTGTGACTCAAGTGCAGAGAAATACACGATTCAGCGAACGGTCTGGCACCTGCAGAGCTTTTACAAACTGAATAAAACCCAGGTTTAAGAGGCTCAAAACTTTCAATGAGAATGCCATTTAAATTTCTTTAGGACAAGGTTCATTGATCCTCACCTCCTTTGTCTCCTCAGGGTCCGAGTGATCCACGGTTACGTATAAATCATTCTGCAGGTACTTCAGTGCACTAAGAGGGTCAGTCTGAGCTTTCTCTTCAAACCTGCAGGGAAGAGACACAAAACTTCAACACAGCCATTTTCTTCAGGATTACATACTACTGGTTCAACAGAGAGCAAAACCCCTCTAAGAAAGCCAGTATTTCCAAAGAAAACCACATTAATGGCAGCTGAGCCTCATGTTCGCTGGAATTTCACACCAGACTGAAACATGGAAGAGGGTTTTTAGGGTGTAAAGGAGTTAAAAGGGCAAAGTATTACATTCTTACTAAAAATATTCATAAGCATATGCATAGAAACTTCTTAATATATAAATATAAAATACTGAGTACAGCTTATTTTCCACAAATGAAGTAAGATGTGAGTAGCACCTCAAAGATCAGACACAGACAAGCCTTGAGCACTTCAGTCCCTGGGATATTAACATCCCACCTTTGGAAAGAGCACAGCTCCATAAAAATCCTGTGCACCACCACCATTATTTCCTCATTTTCTTTTAATGAACAGGAACTGCAACTTCTGCGAATTCCCTCAAGAAGTGAACAGAGCCCTCAGGAAATGATTCTGGGCTCAGCATCCTCAGTGAGCAGAGCTACTTCCCTGCAGCACTGAGTTGCATAAGCCTAGAAAGGATGAGGTTTAAAATCATCTTTTTCCTCCTCCCACCTACCCACTGAGTGCAGCATCACACTGTCTGTCATCTTATCATATTGTTATTTTTTTTTTATTTGGGTCATCTACCTGGCTATTTATACCACAGTGGACATGTGTAGCCTGAATTTTGAAACTGCCTAAAGATGTCAGTGATTGAGCAGCACAGGGAGCACAAAGACCTTGTCTGTCACCTGATGCATCTGACAGTTTGGTCACTACACATGGTTTCAAAGACTGCCAAATATTTTCTCAGATGACATCAGCATGGTCCAGAGAGCTGAAGTGCTTTAAGTGAGTGGAACCACTGCCACCTTGCTCTTTTCCACCTGCCCAGCTTGGCTGATTGGTATTGAACAAGTTCATAGGAAAAACAGGACCCCAGCTGATGCTGTGGGTTTGCTGTGGATGCAAGGCCAGTACCTGTTCTGGTAGCCAGAGCTTGGGGGAGTGCAGGTAAAGGGCAGCCAGTGACTCCACAGCAATTCAGCTCCAGCCAGGCACCCATCCCACCACCCCTGGCTGCTCAGGTTTGGCTCCCCCACACAGACCCCAAAAATGGGGGCACGGTGCATAAACCCCAAACTTCTGCCAGATAACACACAGCAACATTTCCTTCAAGTGCAACTTAAGCAAGTAGAAACAAACAATCCAGAGCTGTCTCTGGAGGCTGCACAGCTGCATTTCCATACCACCACACCTGGGTTTAATAAGCCTCCCAGATAACTGGGCAAGGCCTTTATTCATTCTTGTAGGTATTCACATCTGCTGTGTGGCTAATCTCAGTGTCTCACCCAGCCACAGTGGCTGTGAGTTGAGTACAGCAATTTGCTTGCTGCCTCAGAAATAAAATACCATCAGGAAAACCTGACCTTCCAACTCTTGGCAGAGCCTGATAACAAAGTATTCTCCCCCAGAATGCTGGGAGAGCTATTTACTGCCTTCAAATGATTTGCTGGGTCCTGAAAGGCTCTCTCACTGCTGCAATTTCTTGACTAAGGCAACACCATAAGCTTGATTTTGAAAAGCTGTTGCCCTAAATAGAAAATATAAGGCAGCTCTGAAGCATCCAGAGCACAAGAAGTGCTGCAGTGTAGTTGAATTCTGCCTAAATGAGCTCTTTCAGGAGTTTCTGAATGAGAAACTCTGATGACCTCACCACGGTTGAGTCTCAGATGTGCAAAGGCATCCAGCCCCCAGACTTCATTAGCATCCTTGCAGGCTGTTACTATCTCCAAGCACAGTGTTTCCAAAACATACTCCATTTCCTTGGGAGGTGACAGCACCAGAACACATGTTGATGAGCAGCAGAGTGAAAAGGGAATCTAAAAATTCCCAATGACTCCCCACACAATAACCAGATTTTTCTGGTTTTAGAATAGCATGGGCAAAATGAATGAAGTTAGTTTTGCAGTTTAGCCCTGGCCCATTGCTTTTTATTAAAATAATTTTAAAAAATAATCAAGAAACCTGCAGAAGGTTTAGAAGGGACTTGAAGATCATCTAGTTCCATATAACCAACAAAATGACACTTCACAAAATGGTTTATGAGAGATTTGAGTCTTAGCAACTTGAAAAAAAAATAGACACCTGGAAAAGGAAATTGCAAACCACCTTTGTTTCTATACCTGTGCTTTCTGATGAGGTATTTGCAGTGTCTTAGCAGGTATTCCTTTGAAGGTCGACAGAGCTTCAGAGACCAGAAATCATCTAATCTCATCTTTGGAGAGCAGGATTTACCAGGATTCCCTCCAAATAAGTAATGAACCTAAAGAAATGAGAGGCAGATCAAAAAATTGATTGTTTGTGTAAATCCACTGAACAAAGACAATTTACTAAGTCAGCAGCTTTGCAGAGGTTTATTCTGGTGGGAGAAACTCTGCCTTTTAGACAAGTTGCTCCATCTTATTATTAGCCTCACTTTGGCCCCTCGGAGATGAAGAAAGTTCTCTTCAACCATTTATGTTTTAAGATAATAGAAGAGTTATACTGTTAGAACATCCCTCTAGCAGTTTCCTGAGATATTTATAAATATAAACATCCAAAATTCATGCAAACTCTTTCTTTAGGAAAAACCTACGAGCATGATAAATCCTTAAGCACTGACAAAGTGAGTTGGAAGTCCTAAAGATGTCCAAAGTAAAGCGACAGCAAGCCCAGTCCAGCATAATCTAGATTTACAGAGAGAGGCAAATTTCCAGAAGAGTGGAAGTGTCACAAAAGGACTGTTTATTTCTTCACTACATTTTTCTTCCCATCGTGTGGTAATTTCAGACTCTGAACTGTTGATATTAAACATGCTACAAAGGACCTTCAAATACTGAAGTTTAACAAGTCCAACCAGCTACCTTTCCCCACAGCTTTAAAAATAATCACTCAAAACAATGTATTCTGCATCCCACTGCTGTAGGCTCTCCTTATTTATATCAGAGGAGTTTAGAAAGGTCATTGGAACAGAGGTTTCTAAAAATAAGACTCTTCAAAACAAGCACATCAAACAGCTCCTCAGATAAAGCTGGGCAACTGCAATGATTTAGCAACCTTCAGAGTAACTCAGAAAATACTACTCTGTCTCATGGTGCCTTACAGTAAGTAAGTAAATACTGTTCTGCCTTTACTTCTAAGTGTATCACTACAGTGAAGACAACAAGCAATGCAATTTCTTCATATAGAATCTGCACCCATTCCTCCTTAAAATCCCTCTTATTGTCAAGTTTTGGGCTAGCTGGGTTTCCCAAATTTGATTAACATGCCACAGAATGCAAGACTAAAATATGTTTTTTCTTTAACTCATACTGTTTCAGACTAGGAAGAATTTTTAGAAAAATCCATGAAAGTATCAGTAAATGTGTCACAGTCATTTGAATTCATGAGTTAATGAATTTATGAAACTAATCTGTGGTTCGTGCTTTATTGGTTAATATGCACAAAGCCCTAAGTTTACTGAGCTGTCATGTACACTAAACCAAATTTTAAGTCTATTTAAGTATGAATGTGTCCATTGGAGGCTGACAGTGCTAAAGAATGACAGCTGCTTCTGACATGCAGGGCAAAGTCAGGCACCTCTGGTTCACAGGATTCTTAAGTGTGATTGGTTCACTCAAACACATCTTCTCCTAGAAATTTTGGTAACCATCTGTTCTTATTTATTCACCAACAGGTGAGATTAAATCCCTGAGGATAATGAATGAAGCTTCGTATGTTCTGAAGTGTGAGAACAGATCCCATGTTTACTTCATATTGACATAAAAAGTAGTTTAGCACCTTATTTCAAAACATGGGAAGTGAGAGTTATCCACCACATTAATCCAAACATTCAAAAAGTATATTTATTGTATCATCTTTAAGGAAATAGCTACATCTTAAGAGCAAAAAGATTGAAAAAAAATCACTTCACACCTTGTGCAACTCATCGTACACCAGCTGATGGGCAAACCTTGGGCAGGGCTCCTCTTCTTGAAGGCTTTTACCTGGATTCTCTTTTGCTGCTTGGTCGTTCTTATAGACACAAGACCTGAAATTCAAAGCAGTAAGGAATTATTAGTTGTACCTACAGGAAGTACAAAAAGTTGCTGAAGGCTGGAAGGTAATAGTGATGTAAAACACCAAAGGTTTTCTTACTTCTCTCTATGTTGTCCTCTACTATCCCACCCCATTCTTAGCTCTACAGAGAACCCAGCCAGCAATCAGAAGTCATCTTGCCTGAAAACAGTCCTCAAGCACAAGCCAAACAGGAAAAAATTCTAGAAAATTATTTGTTATGAGCTTTGGGGATCCCTTCAGATGTTACATTATTTGCCTACAGAACTGTCAGCAGAAAGTATATTTTTTTTATTATGGAAAAAACCATCTTGGACCCAGTGGAGCTTTAGACCACAGATTACAGCAGAGGTGGTATTTCAGTCAGTGATTTCCAAGTAGACTTAAGTTATAACTGAGAATTCACTTTTAAAAAACAACACTCACACCTTTTGAAGTGATTGACCCCACTTTAGAAGAGGCCTTGAACACAGAATCTCTGCCAGCTCTGGAAAGGAACAGTGG
The DNA here is from genome assembly GCA_013398275.1 of Promerops cafer. NCBI lineage: Eukaryota > Metazoa > Chordata > Aves > Passeriformes > Nectariniidae > Promerops > Promerops cafer. The sequence continues at coordinate 69,850 of VZSE01015289.1, forward strand.
CAACGAGCTATTAAGTACAACTCAGTGAACAAACCAGGAAATATTTTCTCAGAATATCCCATCTGACACAGAGACTTCTCCATCAGCATTCAGTTGCACCAGTTTCCTCAGTTTCTAAGAACTAGAGCCATGTACACTGCTATTAACAACTTACACTGGGCTGAATTTGCTGCACTGGTGCTGAAGCCTGGCCTTGAACCCTTTTTACAGGAAAAGCCTTTTTTAACTGCTCACTTCCCCTCATCCCCTCCACCTGGCTCCAATAAAGATGTTCATGTGATTTCTGCCCCTCATTTGGATTACTGCCATGGTACTTCTAAAGACAATGGGAAAAAGAGGTGCCTAAAGGGAACTCAGCTGTCTTCCACAGCTTCCAACAATTCCATGGTTAATAGAGGTCACAGAGTTACCTGGCAGACAGGATTGCTTTCTAAATAAAGTCAGTGTGGAAGTAAGAACCTAGGACTTACCAGCTGTTCCTCACAATGTCATAAATCCAGAAGGAATTCCTTACGTTCTCTTCCCGCTTCTCCTTGTCCTTACTGAGCCCTGACAAGACGTGGATTTCATTCAGCTCAGGATCAATGGTGGCCCTTTGAGTGAAACCTGTCATGGGAACTGAGAAAAGAAAATAAAAAAAAACCCATGAAATAAAAAATAAACATGCTGGAAACAACAGAGGATGCAGGAAGGGATCCAAACATCAGGCAAATGAGTTTCCTTCCCCCTGCAACTCAGCAGATCATCATCCAGAGGCCAACTTCTTCCCTGTTAAAGCCAAGTACAATGAAAATTCTCTTCTTCTCTTCCTATCTCTGACTCTTAGAAGAAAAAGCAAGCCATTCAGAGAGCTGCTGTTTCCTAGGAAAAGATATGGACAGAGCCATTTGGGAGACTACCAGCTCAGAAATGAGGATTAAGCTGCCTAACATAGAGCTAAATGACCAGACGACCCTTACAAATATGAATGGAGTGATTTTGTTATTATCTCATCTGTAAAAGGAAGCATTGATTCCAGAAAGCTTAATTGCAAAAGCTGGGAAACTCCAAAAAATTCAAGATGACCTCACAATTCTATAGCTCACAACCCTGGAGGAGAAAGATGTCAAAGAAGCTTTTTGTATTTTCTGAACAGTTGTGGCGTAATTACCAAACTATTCTTCTGTCCCACCTTCAGATTTAGAAATATGGTGAAATCCTGCGGATTCCAATAGTTTTCATCATAATTCCCCGAAAAAAAGGTCAGCAAATTTGTTTGGCAGTCCTTTTTGTTTGTTGTGTAATTCCTCGTTTCCTGTTTCCCTAGGCAACCATCCTTCCAAAATGTATTTGTGAAGGGCACGTGATCTTTGTTTACAGATCCTGTTTGTCTCCTTTCTCTTTCTGGGTCAGTTTACAAAGGCTGGTAAAGGTTCCTGGCCTTCGGTCAAGATTTTGGCATGAAAAATTCTCAGAACTCTTGTATTTTGCAAATTCTTCCTTGCAATTAACTGAATTGCCCCCACGGCCTAGAAAACGAGCCCTACATTAATAAAACATTTAATATTGCCCCTGGGGAATACACAAAATGGTATTTTGGAAACCCATTCTGTAACTTGTTTTATTCTCACACTTCATTCTTTTAATTTGCAGGAAAGCAATAAAGAAATTTAAAAATTCTGAGTAGAATTTGGTTTTCTACAATTTTAGCCCCTACTGAAGAATTTAGCAACACCACAAAGCCTACACATTTCTATAAAAAAAAAATTTAAATGCTTAATTCTCATCTAAATTTAAATAGAAACCGGAATATATTTGGATAACTCATTCTCAGACTCCCTTTGACAAAATCCTTCCTTATGATTTTACAGGAGGAAGAGGCTTTGGAGCCCTCATCAGCATAAACCTGTCTAGTTTGACCTCCAATTTTGCCACAAAGATTTAAAGGGAAATTAATCCAGTTTATAAGCAAATGACCGGTAGAAAAGAGACAAAAATAAGGGAATAACACTGACACAACAGTGACTACACACCTTGTTTTATTTGCAAACCACAAAGAACTTAGTTTTTAAATAAGGCAAATGAGGACTGTGAAAGTCATCCCATAAAGAAACTGAGATCAGAAAGATGACTATAGACTAAAAATTGCTAATTTTTGAGAAGTATCATGCAATGTGGTTGCTTGCATAGTCAGGGACTACGTTGGTGACCCAAAAGGATTAAATTCAAGGCCTGTTTGAGATACTTCTGGTAGGAGAGCCATCTAAATTTGATCAGCAATGCTAATGCACATGGAAAATGTCTTTGCAACCCTATCTGCTGCTTTGAACATTTGAGACCATGCCGGAAATATTACAAAAAAAAAAAAACCCTGTGCAAATCTTCAGAGCACTAATACCTCATTGAAATGAAAATTATTATAATCATGAGGAACATAGCTGCTCTTTTACCATTGATACTCAAAGCATCTGAAACTTGTCTATGGAAGTCCCATCCCTCCTCCTGAAATGTTGTTAAATAAATTAATTTTGTATCTCGTTTATGCTCGATTTCCTGAAGCTGAAATTATTATTTAAATAATGAAGGAGGGAAAAGCTGCCAAAGTTCAGTGCTGGTGGTTTTTTCCTCTTGATATTAAGAATAGAATTCATCTGCAGCAACTGCAATCAAACCCAGATTCAAGTCAAGTAATTTCAGGCCTCCCTCTCTTCTTGAATCTGTTTGAAATGCAGAATGCCTATAAATCCCCACATTTACTAAGGGCTGAAGACAAGGAGTAACTTACATAAACTCTGTGACTTATCTAAGCAACTGTGTATAAACTGTATTTAAGTAGTGCCCTAGGCAAGAAAGAGTTGACGTCTGGTCTTTTGCAGAGGAGGACAAAATGAGAAAGTTGGATGCAGTGTCATTAAAAAAAAACCCGTAACACAAATTTGATAAACAAGTCCCTGAAAATAAATAGACAGTAAGACAAGATACTACACAGTGAGCAGGAGAAGCTGTGATGTTTTAAACCCAACAGAAACATCAAAAAGTTGTTTTCCAAAGAAGTCTGATCCTTGACAGAGCAAAAGGGCTCCATAAAAACCTCAGGCCTCAAATACTTCCACTAGGGGGTAAGAGAGGTTCATCATCTGCAAGTGCAGCAGACTGGCAGGAAAGTTGGACAGAATTCAAAGGAGAATGGTCGGAGTATTGGAGAGGGACGCGGGCTGGAAACGTCGGAAAAATACTTGTGACATTTAGGAAACAAAATGTACGTGGGGAAGGAAATCTAATTCTGCATGGGCAACAAAATTCAACCTGTAAAAATGGGTCTATAACAGTGACAATAATTGATTGCTTAGGACGTCTCTTTTTAAATTTCAGGACTTGGGAGAAAAAAGTCAAATAACAAGGGCTGAGAACCGGAGCACTTCCAGATCTGTTATTTGCCATGTACTAGATCCAAGGGGTGAACGAAGTGGTAAGAAAGGCTCCATGCAAGTTCCCTCACTTGTGCTTCTTCACAGAGATATAAGATCAGCATTAGAGCAAATCCCCAGCAATTCCACACCTTTCAGGGCACCCTCTGGGTCAGCTGTGGGCAGCCAGCTCCAAAGACAAAGCAGTGACTGAGGACTTAGCCCTGGGTGTTTTGAACACTGGCCTGTGGCTACATGGTATTAACTTGGCTCCTATGACAATACATCACTTATTGAAGAGGAAAAGCTGTAGAGAGAAATCACTGAAAACAACACAATCCCAAAAAGTCTAGAAGATGGCAAATGCTTTTCCTGTGCTACTGAATGTTTTCCTCCCCCTTAATCTCATTAACCAGCCTAGGGTAGAAAGGCAGTAACTACCTGAAAATAAGAGGTCTGAATCCTTGCTCAGGAACTTAGTATTTTGATTCGTTTTTACACAGGAAAAATTAAAAGCTCGTGGCCTCAATATTTAAAAACAATATTCAGCCACACAGGCCTGGAGTTTGCAGCCAGCAAAGCAATAACGCCCGAGCAAGCTCTGAGGAGATGCTGTGGATCTCTGTACAGTGTGATTTCCATTTAAACACAACACACGGGAAAAGCTTTTCTCCAAAAGTGACACCTAATCGTGGAACAGCCACGTTCCCACTGCCACAGTCCCTGCTCACAGGAGTTTATGGAATCACAGTGATCATTTCAGCCAGCTGAACATTTTTTGGCTTGTGCGTGCAAACAGCTACAGTTGTCTCAAGCACAGCCTTGGCTGCTGCCAGTATCGAAGCAAGGAAACAGCTTTTACACAGAGACAGAGCTTGCAAAGCAGGAAATTTAAATTCATGGAATTCTAGGGTGGTTTGGCTTGGAAGGGACCTAAAGATCATCTAGTCCCAATCCCTGCCACAGGCAGGGACACCTTGCACTACCCCAGGTTGCTCCAAGCCCTGTCCAACCTGGCCTTGAGTATTTCCAGGGATCCAGGGGTAGCCACAGCTTCTTTGGGCAACCTAAAGTCAAGTTTATGGGTACACAGATGTGGTTCTCATAGTACTGGACAGCCTTTTGGAAATTAAATCTCATCTCTTACATTTGAGGGGATACTACAGCAAATTTTTCAACACACTTTGAAACACATCAATGGCAAAACAATTCTATAAATTTATAGTCTACAGACCATGCCGCAAGGATTCACGGAGGATAAATAAGGGAAGCAAGTTCACTGACAGGGTTTTAGTGCCACCTGAGTTATAAAACCCTTAGAACATGTGACTGCCAGTCCCACTGCAAACAATTTGCAAGTATCCTCCCTCCTTGTGATGCCTCGTGATTACAAAATTGGGAGAAAACTGCATCACATGGATACTGCTGCTCACCCAAACCTGGCACCTTCCAGTGGATTAATTTTTAAAAAGTGGTAGGTCTGCAAATTATTCCAGACCACTCCTTGTAGTTCCTATAAAGTGGAAGCAGCACCTCCCCCAGACTTTAATGGAGCAAGTCGTGGTGAGTGATAGCACCAGGCCAGCTGTTGACACAGCAAGATAATGATTATCTTCTTGGATTTTTCCTGATGAGACTGCATCTGGCAGTCTGCCAAGGAGCAGCTAAGGAGACCATCTGAACAGTTTTGTTGTCATGTTGACAAAGCAACAATCCAATGTCCAGCACTCGGGTCTCTCTGAGATTTTGGAAAAAAACAATCAGTCAGTAAATCTGAATGGAATTCTGAGCTATGGCAGCTCTGCAAGGCATCTCTAGGATCTGGTGACTGCCTGTCCCCCTCATCACCTTCACAGGTAGAGGAAAGGTTCTGGGGATTAGTTCTGAGAAGCACCTCACAAGATGAAAAGCACCTAGCATCCCTCACAAAATGCTTCCATGGCAAGGGATGTGCTGGCCACTGGCAAGACTTTACCTGAACACAGACACAACATGCCAGGTGTCATTAACAGGTGATGAAAATGGGACATGGAGGCTGCCTGTCTGAGCTGGATCCCAGCCATGCTGAGCCAGCTGTACTATCTATTTTGATTCATGTTTTTCTGACTTTGCCTTGTTTCCTGGGCTGGCCTGTGTCGCCTCTGTCCGTGGTCCTTATCCATGAAATTCCCCATCCATCAGGTGCACAGTTCTGTATGTGAAATGAGCACAACAAGAGACCTGGGAGCTTCACTGGTAGCTTAAAAACAAGGCTTAGCTTTAAAATCTGCAGGCTGCCCTTAAGAACCACTTCACCACTACAAGGAGCCACAAGAACTTTTAAGGCTTGCTCACATCTGACTTTGGAAGTTACTTGATGCCAAGGGATATAAGGCGCTCTGCACATCCTCTTGCAGAAGGAATTCTCCCTCTGGAAGGGAGCTCTGACACACCACCTGAGTCAGGGCCAGAGGGGATTATCACAGGAACCTCGACCACAAGGGCTGCCATGAGCTCCCTCAGAGCTGAAATGACTGCCCACTGATGAGTCATGGATTGTGCACTAAGGGACTCAGGAGAGCTCCCAGTCCAGCCCTTAGGGACACCCGGGACTGGTGGGATCTCCAGACCACCTGTATGCTTCAGATATACACCATTTTTGTTTGTTTGGGGGGGCTGTTCCTTGCTTGAGTGTTGTTCATGTGCTTTTTAAAATATAAAACTGCTCTAGAAGTGTGTCCATCAACATAAACATTTCTGCCTCCCCTCCAAACACAAACTATTCAACGGTACTAAAATTCCTCTAATTTGCACGTCTGTTGTCTTCCTTCACATCCAACTCATCACCACAGCTGCATATCTAAATTTGTTAGAATTGTCTTTTACTTCAAATTAAGAAAATTTAAGTGATACTTATCACCCATCATTCCCAAACACATCAACCATCCAAGGAGCTGGTGGTCAGAGGATCAACATGAGAGGCACAAACAAAAGCAAAGAAATGCTGAACAGCACAAATATCTCAGAAGATAAGAGCAGCAAAACCAACATATCATTAGCATGGTTTTACAGCATTGCATCAACTCTGTGTGACTGACAATCCTTATTATCCATTTCACTACTTTTAAAAAAAATCTCCCTACTCTACGAGGTATTTAAACAAATGCACAATTAAGTTCTTTTAGAAAGGGTAAAAATCAAAATAGCTCAACTAAGAATAGAACTGAATGCCACATGCGAGCCAGGAACAAAATGTAATCATGGGACTTTATAGGAACATCTAGGTCAGGCATCCTCAACTTGACTCATCACACTGAGCAGCTTAAAACTTCACAGGGACCAGGCAGGCAATCACTTTGTTCAGACAGATCAAAATGTTGTATCACTACCTAACAAGAGCACAATAAATACTTGCTTTTTTGGGGTGAAAACAGTGCTGTCAACATTTGCTGTCTGAACGTAATAAGCATTTTGTTCTCTTCCTGTTAAAATGCAAATTATCCCAGCATTTTCCTTCAAAAGCAATGGAAACGTTCAAATCTTTGTTTACTTTCCACACACAGGAGAACAGTAAACCAAAAAAATCTACTCGTGAATTATTTCCAGTGAGTCATTTTCTTATTAAAAAAAAATAAAATCTTCTATTCATCACTTCAGGGCCTGTGGGAATGGGGAGAAGGGCTAAAAATTTGCTTCATTTCTCATTTACTTCACTGAACGTTGCAGCTCATGTATGAAAAGCAGGGCTCAGAGTCCTGACAAATTCAGTATCTTTAAATCTGAATTAGACAAAGGTGTCAGCTTAAAGCCACGTATTTTCAAGCTTCTGGCTATGTAGACATGTAGCTTGAAAAGATCAAAATGGCAGAATGTAACTAATTTCCTGGGGAAAAACAATAATCAATTCTTTAAAAGCTCTAAGGACAACAAAGGGAGCGTGGGTGTGTGCAGAGCAGCATCAGGCAACATGCACCTGAATAAAGGAGACTGTGAACAATATGAGCTGGTTCTTTCTTGGAAGCACTTGAATAAATAAATGACTCCTGAGAATTAGAGCTTGGGTACTTTTCTCCCTTATTGGCATAACTAAACTAATGAGCAAACAATAACTCGTCACCAGCAATAATTCACTTCAAAAGTTCAGGAAAATTACTTGCTAAAAGTTAAGCCTGATCAAAAAGAGGAGGGCAGCCTAAATTCCAGATTAATTACCTTCCTGGGGTTTTTAGTAACTGGGAGAAGGTTGGAACTGAATATACAGAACACGAGAAATACTTGTAACTTCTGTCCCACAGTGGTACACAGTACAACTCAAACCTCAAATTCTGACTGGTAGCATGAAGATCAGGGTATTTGTAACAGGAAAATGATGTGCTTGTACATGCAGAAATGCTTTTCGGGAAGAAAGGAGCATTTTTCTCTGTCATTTGGGGAGAAAAGGCATGAAATCAGTTCTTTATGGTTATGTTACAGGCCTTCTGGGTGTTTTTAAAGACTTCTGTCATACAGAACTACAAAGAGTATGTAGCTCCAGTGCTATGAATCACACAGAACTGAAGCCCTGCTCCCTCCTCTTCCTTTCTTTTGCCCCTGATATTTATTACAAATGTAACAGGACAACAGATTGGTCTCATCTTTCTGGTCAAAATAACTTCTGTCCCTCTACTCAAATTCTCTGTCTCTGAGCACCCTACCTGCCCTACTGCAGATTATCTCTATCTTATGGCAATTTTCACTTAGTGAAAACCAGAGAAATCAAAATTTGCTTTCTCCTTTCCAAATTTAAAGACTTTTATTTCAGCTTCTTTTTTGTCTTTGCTAGAGTTTCCAGAAGAGAAGTATTCTTAGTTCTTATTTTGCTGGGTTTTTTTTTTTTCTTTTGAGGTGCTATGTGGTTTCATGCATCAATTATTTGTATTGTGCTCAAGATGGAGAGTGTCAAATGACAGAAAGGACAGAAGAGCTGGCATAAGTTTAACCTGTATAGTGTGGAGTTTACCTGGGTATGGAGGGTTAGTTAAGGCTGCCAACCTGATCCCACAGGTTGAACCTGGCCTTTCACCTACATATTTCTCTTTTTACAACATTTCATTTTTCACAGTATATTTCTCATTTGCACCAACAGAATGAAAGGATTATGTAGTTATCCTCTTACCCATCCCCGAATCTTTCTTCGTGCCATCTGAGATAATGTCCACGTGGTCACTGTCCACATCATAACTGAAGAAGTCGTTCAAGTAAGTCTTCGATCTCTGGCCACCAAATACATATAAGCAGCGATTTTTCTGGAAATGTGGGGAAATAAAGTCTTTACAAGTTCAAGACAAAAGTCTTTACAAGTTCACAGTTGGTCAACTGTGATCATTAACAGAAATATTTATCATAGAATCGTAAGTGGTTTGGGTTGGAAGGGACATTAAAGCCCATCCAGTTCCAATCCTCTTCCACTATCCCAGGTTGCTCCGAGTCCCATCCAATCTGGCCTGGAACACTTCCAGGGATCCAGGGGCAGCCACTAATGAATCAAAGCAGAACAGAGATGTCTCTTCTATAAGTTTAACATCACTGTGCACACGTAACTGATGCAGCCCTGCTTCATTCAGCTTTAACTTCAGAACATTAAAGCAGCAGCTCATCTTTCAAGTTTATTATTAAAGAATTAACAGGCCCCATCTCTAAAATCCATCATAAAATCACTGTTTAAAACACAACAGGAACAAAAGACAGACTGTGGGAGAAACCATCCAGGTACCAGCATATTACTAAATTCAGTACAGGCAAATGGCAAGGAGCAAGCCAAGAATAACAGGTTTATTGCTTCTTTCAAGTCTGCCAAATGGAAAGTCCGTAAGAGGCAGATTATTTTTCTTTCAAATGGTTGAGAAAACAGAAAAGGACTTAAACTTCCATGACCTGTGCTTACAGAAACCAGTATTCTTACATTTACCACGGACACCTACTTGAAAGATCCTCAAGTCCTTGTGCAGAATTTTGTAGGGCAGTATATTTTTCCACCAGATTTTAAAGAACCATTCAAAACAAAAATAAAATTGAAAGCTCAGAAAGCCCAGTATTCACTGTAAAAATTCTGATCTTTCACTTGAAAGGGCAAGAGAAATAAAATCAGCATTTCTTCAAATTGGTGGGTTTTGAGTTGATGGTATCAGTAAATATTTAAATGTCACAACATGAATTTTAATTCTCTTTAGTTCTCTTAAATAGACATGTGGTTGATGAACACAACTGGAAAGGCAATGGAAGGTGGTTTTTACTACCCAACACGGAGTAATAAAATGCTACATACACCTCACCCTCACCCTTCTGCTTCTCCATGAGGCTCTGGATGAAGTGTCCATAATCCCAGCTGTTTACAGCTGCTCAGGATAACAAAGAGCAGCTGGATGCTCCAGCACCAAAGGCTCTGAGGCCTGTGCAGCTCCATGCACATTAAGTCCAATTCCAGTAACAACACAGAGTATCTACCAGACCAGAAGCTTCTAAATTGCTCTACTAACTTTAAAATAATACATTTTTAGGTCAAAATGAACCACAGCCTTAGGGTCTATTTACTATTATTCTATTAAAATCAACTCTTTGAAATTCACCTTGATTTTTACTTGAAATTTTATTCAGCTGGAGCCACGAAAGCTCTGAAACTTGAATTAGCACCTCCTGCACTTACCAAAGCAGCATCACAATGGCAGCAAACATCTGAGACAACACACCACTCAGGAGATTAAAGAGCTCAAAATTTGCAAGAAAAACCAAAACCAGATGTTCTCCTTAAAGTCAGACATCATAAATCAAAGCGGGGTGTGGACACTTACGGAATGGAACAACATGCAGTGTCCTATCCGGGACTGGATATCCTCGGGTCCGGCGTTGCAGGAATCCTCCCTCAGAAGTTTCCACGTCTGGCACTGGCAGTCGAAAGCAAACAAGCCACTGAACTGGGGCTCGCTGGCTCTGCTGTCGTCCACGCTGCCATTGCAGGTCAGGATTCGGCCTCCAAAGGTGTAGATCATGTGTTTTTCAGAATCCATGCACATCTGCAAGAAGCAGGGAAGCAGTTTTAAGCTGGCACGGTAAGACCTGAACACTCTGAGATCTAACATTAAACACCCCTCTCCTGCAAGCAATGCCTACTGAGCTAAGACAGTGCTCTGCACATCTGCTGAGCCTCCAACAAACAGAAAAGGACACACATCTTCATGGTTGTCAGGTCTTAATCTCATAAAAGAAATTTTAAAAACAAGTTTAATTTCTATATGCCATTTAATAAGCAAAAGGAAAGACTAAATGTACCCTTCATCACCTAAAAAACCTGATTTCAGGGAAAAGTACTTGAGAGTCTTTCACAAGGATTCACAGGGTTCTTTTCCATAGATCCATAGATTCCACAGAAAAGATCCACGGGGATTTTTTCAAGCTACATCCTTATAGCCAGAGTTAACAGAGTATCACCTTTGGCAATGGTAGTGCAAGGGAGAAACTCAAAATCACTGCTAACTCACTGCCAACCAATCAACTGATGCAAAAATCAGCCTGTGCTTTGTTACTGAGATTCCATCCCCAGCACACATTTACTGTTACCCCATTACTGGAACACAAAGTGGGGGCATAACCCGGCCAAAGATTCCTCATGGGAGTGGAGCAGAAATATGTTTAATCTCCAAACCTAAACTGAGGTTATGACACACATGAGAAACACTGCAGCGCAAATCAAACTAAACCCCCTGACTCCAAGCGATGTTTTCAGACAAAGTGCAAAGCAGAGGGTTACAAAATACCAGAGGGGGAAAAAAAACAGCAAACCAACAAACAGACAAGATTACAGTAAGATAGAGATGCTACTCAGCAAAGCCTACAGAAAACACTTTGAGTGCAGCACATTTCTGAAGGTTAAATAAAAACTGCTATCGCAGTAGGTGCTGAGGGAGAGAAGAGGGAGAGCTGCAGATTGACAGAAGTCAGTGAGGCTCTTCTTCCCTGAGAGACAGAACAGGGGAAAAAGGAATCATTTCAAGAGGCAAGCAAGGTACCCAGTGTAGCCTTGCCAGCTGATAATTTCCTTGTGCCTCTTCCCCAACACCTGGGAGACTGGCATTGGTTATTAATAGAACAGAAAGACTGATTGGCTTTTGTTCTGCAGACATGGCGTATCTTTAATTTTCGGTGTCAGCAGAAAGGCACATTGTGCTGGCAAACAACAGCTTTGGTTACAAAACAGCCAGTACCAATAAAAGCTGATCTTGGGCTGCTTTAAAAATGAGTCCTGATGTGCTGTGTCTTGGCGATGTTTCATAAAAAAAAAAAATCAATTGAGAACAAAATACCTTTTTCAAGTAGACAAAAGCCACTGAACACAACATAAGTAAAGAAGTTTTCAATTTGAACACATGGACAGATGTGACTTTTTAAAGGATTAGTAGCCATTCCTCTAAGGTGTTTCAAACTCTACAAAGAAAGCACATTCTACAGTTTTTAAAGGTAACCAATTTGGAAAGAATCTTGCTCCTGTGTTGGCCTCATTCCAGCAGCTTGCTTGGAGTATTCTTCCAAGGGTACCATACACAGCTTTGCAAGTTGCTCCCCAATGCCCTCCAGGCCAGGCAGATCTGCAAACCCAGCTCAAGGAGACTGATTAAAACCAGATGAACTGTGCTTTGAGCTTTAATAAAACGTGTCTTAATAAAATGCATTTGTTTGCAAAGGTTTTTATGATTCTTCTGACTCAGTTTGATTAGAGCACCAGCAGCCAGTGGTGTTGAGCAGCAGTGCTATTAGGATTTAACTGAGTGCAGATCACACCCTGTTCATCCCTGCTCTGCCACCTGGTACAGCACCTTGAAATCACAGAGACTACGATCAAAACTGACTTTTAAACACTGAGAACCTGCAGTAAGAGGATGAGTGTGGCTGACCTGATGATCAAACACCAGCTTGGGGCCTCCATCTGCTGCAGTGTCCTCGCTCAGCAACATCCAGGTGTTGGTGTCGATGTCGTAGCGGTAGAAGTCACTTTTCAGGGACTTGCTGTTCCTCACGGAGGAATCCAGGTACCGCCCCAGGGTGTAGATCTGCCGTCGCTGGATGTCAATGCACATCTTGTGACAGGACCTGGCACTGGGACCACTCTGAGAAAGCCAAGGACCACAGGAATGAAGAGAACAAGGGATGTAATATTGCTCCAGGTAGGTCGCTAAGTGAAAATAAGTAGTAACGGCAACTAGGAATCCTTGGGGAATTCAGGAAAATCTGCTTGTAATCAAATACAGGATTAATATATAAATAACTACAAGAGCACATCCCATACCTTCTGTCCTTTAGAGAGACACCAGCGAAAACCTTAATGCATTTGTTACAACAAACTTATTATTTGAACATTTTTTGCCAGATTCCTTAGAAAACACAGTTTCTCCCAGAAGTGATTCTCAGAGGCGTGTGAAAACTACTTGATCTTTTAAAATAACAGAAGTCGATGCACATGAGAGGCAAATTAAGATGTCACAACCTATAAATAACTACACAGGAAGAAGATTAAGAAGTGCTCTATTACAAGAGCCTCCGTTTTATTAATAGGCTGTTTTCTAACAGATCATAAGCAGACACTCCCCCAAGCAATCATATCCCGTAATGGCTCTGGGAAGGTAACAAAAGCACTCCCTGTCCTTCACAAATAGATATAGACCTCCCAGCCTCCATCTGAAAGAAAGTTTCCCACGGTAAGCAAAACTGCCCTGAGTTATGATCTTCAAGAGAAACACACAGAGTGACCCATGTCAAATTATTATGGGCTTAATCCATCCAGGAGTGCTCAAGTTAAATCATGGAGTAATTAATTCAATGGTATTATGATGATGATTACAGAGTCCTGGGCAGTTTCCTTTCTGCTTCCCAAATCTCATTTTAAGGGCCTTAATATACTATTTCTTGAAGCATGAGAGTGATGTTCTGGTACACCAAAACATTAGATATCAAGGTTTGCAAAGCCTTATGTGCAAAATATCAGATGAAAAACATCACATCATAAGAGTAGATCAATTCTGCAGTTTATTTTGACACCGTTGGGTGACAGGACACAGAGAATGGCTTCCCACTGACAAGAGGGCAGTGGTTTAAATTAGACACAGGGAAGAAATTCTTCTCTGTGAGGGTGGTGAGGCCCTGGCACAGGTTGCCCAGAGCAGCTGTGGCTGCCCCTGGATCCCTGTAAGTGTCCAAGGCCAGGCTGGACAGGGCCTGGAGCAACCTGGCATAGTGGAAGGTGTCCCTGCCCATGGCAGGACACTGGAATGGGATGATCTTTAAGGTCCCTTCCAAACCAAACTATTCTTGAATTCTATACCAAAAAACCTATAAAAACTATTGAAAAGTAAAGATTAGGCAAGTAGGCAAGGATATAGCAAATCTTTAAAATCATTATTGAAGACTTATAGTTAAAGAAGAGTAGCCATATCAAACTAAATAATCAGCACAACAGCTGCTCTATTAGTGCAATAGTGTGCTACCAAGTACTGCCTTATGAAAAAATCTCCATAATTGTACCCTTTCACTTAAATTCTCTTGAAATTTAAAGTACACTAATGAAATGCACATCACTAAATTGGATAAAACAAGAAAGGAAGCATTACATCTTTGTTGTCAAAAGCCTTTACTATTCATGTTACAGAATTCAATTTCTTGATTAAGCAATGGTTTCAGGAAACTGTTTACAGCAACTCAAAAGACCATATGAAGAGGTGAACTGAACTGTTCATATTTTGTAAATATGAAGCATTATGTTGGCAACGATTACAGCTTTGAGGATTAGTTACTTCAGGGTAATTAAGATAATTTTATTTTCTGAAAGAAAAAAAGTACTGATAGCAATGAAATATTAGCCTAAAATCCTGAAATGTAGCAAAAGCTCATTGATTGCCTCAGGTCACATGGAGGAAGATGACACAGAAGGCAACAACACAATTTTCTTTGTTCCTAGAAAATACAAAAACAGTATCTTGCAGAGCACCCTGCTCCAAACACACGAGGGAGTTCCTTTGCATGAGAAGCACCAATGTGCACTCACAAAGGCAGCCCCTGGTTCACAAATAAATCAGCCCAGAGTGCAAAGTCCATCCCAAGCCATGGAGCTGGGACACTGAGGGATATGGCGCCGGTCCCCTGCCAATGGGCACCTATTTGCCTTGGCACAGCTGCCTTGTAGGTGAGATGTGAGGACCCACCTGTGCTTTCTGACCCTCGCCTCTGGCAGGTCACTGCAGTTTTTTAATGGAATTGGACAATTTAAGCATCATCCACCCACTCTCTCACCTCTATGTGGACTAAATCAAATCCTCCCAAATTTGTTCAAATAACGTCTTTGGCAATTTCAGGAGCAAATCTCCAATTTAGCAATTTCCAGATCTGCCTTGCCACGAAAAGCTACATCATCAACCAAAACTTGTCTGAGCACAGACACAAGGCTGAGACACTTCACAACTCAATACCAATTTCAAGGCACTGGCACCAGCAATACAGTTGCTACACTAAGTATGCAACATACAGACTTCCTAAGACTATTTTAAAAAGAGAAAAGAATTCAGGAAAAATACCTTTTTTCTTTAATTACGTCCTGGGCACATCACACACATGAAGATCTGCTTTCTTAAAGGGCTGTTAAGGTTAACGTTTAGTCTCTACAGACACAGAATCTTCATCACCTCAAGTTTGCTCAAGAACTTCAGCTCCACCAAACTGCGGAGCCTGCCATAGCATGAACTATCTCCTGTAATTCAGGAAACTTCATCCAGCCCGAAGTCTCTTCTCCAAGAAAACTGGAGTTCTGCCTGCACACCATTCACAAGATCACAAGGAACCTGCCAAAGTTTCTTCCTTAGCCTACCTGTTTACCAAAATGAGTAAATAACTCCATTAACAGTGACACACGCTGGTTTGACATTTAAGGCAGAAAAGGGGAAAGGTCTAAATCTGTATTCACTTCTGAGTTCAGCTTGACCATGGCAGCCCTTGCAGCTCATATGTACTTCAAAGAGGGACACAAAGTCTATTTACAAAGACACTACAAAAGAGTAAAACGCTCTGAGGCACATGGGATGAATCAAGCGCCCGTGGGTGGCTGTGAATGTTCATCCAAAGCCGTGTGCTCCATGTGGTTACAACAGCAGCCTGTTGTTCACACAAGGAACACTCTGCCACAACTTGTCATGGACACAGCAATCCAGTAAACTCAAATGGGAAAGTTTGTTGATTCCACAAGTGTTCAAAGAATTTGACCCTTTAAAAGCAATGAGTGAGAAAAACTGACCATGACAGAGATGACTCTCTAACCCAAGGTTGAAGAGATCAAGCATGGCTAGAGGGCAAAAGAACAACCTTTTGTCCTCCTGCCAGAATGTAGGCTGGTCATGATCCCTTAAATAATGTCCCAGGCTGAGTGGATCTTACTAGAGATCTCTATGCCCTTCCTCAAATTCAGGCCTTATCACCAAGTCACAGTTTCGACAAGTTGCTTCTGTGATTGTCTGAACTCATAACAAACCCATGCAAAACTCCTTATCTCTGGATGTGTTCAAGGCCAGGCTGGATGGGGCCCTCAGCAGAATGGCCTAGTGGAAGGTGTCCTTGTCCATAG
Source organism: Promerops cafer (assembly GCA_013398275.1). Lineage (NCBI taxonomy): Eukaryota > Metazoa > Chordata > Aves > Passeriformes > Nectariniidae > Promerops > Promerops cafer. The sequence continues at coordinate 85,849 of VZSE01015289.1, forward strand.
CAGGGGGGTGAAACTAGAGGGTCTTTAAGGTTCATCCCAACCCAAACCATTCTGTGATTTTATAATTAAGTACTTTAGATCTGGTTTCTTCTAAGTTGCTACACGTGGAATCCACATTTTTGCAGACGAAGCTTCATGACCTAATTGACTGAGTTAGTAGAGGTGCCACTTCCCAAACAGACCCCATCTTCCATAAGACTCTAAAAGTCACATCCAGCAACAGCACCCAAATGACCTGAACAAACACTGGCTCTGGGGACTCCTTCCAATTCTCATCAGAAAGCTCCTGGCACACACACTGCAGAAACCACACATGAAAGGGGCTTGTGACTGGGCTAAGTCCTTATTCAGATGGCAAGCAGTGTGTCAGGCTGCTTTGGCCAGTGCCTCAGCTGCTGCCAAGGCTGTGATGGCGAGAGGAAAGCATTAGCATATCACATTTCTAACCTACAGGACACCAAACAATACCAAAAACTACTAAGCACAGGCACTGTTGGGTTTGTGTAGGACTCAATAAGCGCCCACACAGAGCCAGGACTGACCTGAACAAAGTGGCTCTGTGCCACCCAGCCTCACCATAGAATCAGCACAGCACAACAACAGCTAAAACAGATTAAACAGCATGTGCAGGGTCCTGTTTGGAAGTGCTACAAAATACCAAGCTTTATGCCCAGCTCCAAGGCTCTTCCTCAAACAGGTTGATGTTGACCCAACTCCTCTGGTCTCTACAACACAGATAAATGCCCTGGTGAGGGTGGGATGGTGAGGAAAGGAAGAGAGGCTGTGTGGCCAGGAGCACTTAAGACAGGCTTTCAAACCTTTAAGCGCCCAGGGCCAAATAGGATTTTTAGGTTTCGTCAGTGCTACACGAAATTCAATTGTGCAACGCCGAGTGAATACACAGTATACTTTATGAAAAGCCTTCTCAACATGCTAAGCCACTTTATAAAATCTAATTAGAGCTTTCTTCATTTAACTTGCAAATGCTGAAAGCAATTATCCCACTTAAGGACTAACTTACAAAACGTTTTCAAAAAGCAACACAACAGCAGCGAGAGACAACACCGCCTCCTTAGAATAATTGATTTGTTCCTATACAGGGGAGAAAGGATTGGGACTCAACTCCCTACGGTAGGGTCTGCTCAAATCACTATTTATGCCAGAATCAGCAGGCATCATCTTAGCAACAGCATCCTGGAATGCTCCACTAAGGCACAAACAAGACAGCTTTAATTTTTTGGTTTGTTTTTAAATAAATGTCCTATGAACCTCCTTTAATGTGAACATGACCGCAGGAAGCCGGTTCCACTGCCCGTCACAAACAAAAACTGGGGGAGCTTGGCTTCTTCTGGTTATCATAACCTTTTGCAAATAAAGGGGTTTCAGTTGCAAGAAAAATCTGTTTTATTCAGACCAATCCAGATGAAAAACCTCAGGAGCAAGCCTGGATCCTGTTCAAGAGTCAGAGAAATAAAAACAAAGAACAGCTGACTAATTCTCCATTCTTGGTCCTGTAAAAGACTGAGTGGAATGTGAACACTGCCTCCAGTATGAAGTTCAAAAATAAGCGTCATGAGGTAAATGCTCTTGTCCTAAAGCAAACTAGGACGAGGACATAAAAAGACACAAACAACCTACTTTGTTTCCAGTCCTGAGAGCAGGCTGTCAGGCAACAAACAGTCCCTCCTGCCTACACACAACTGCAGAGATTAATTGCTCTCATTTCCCAGTTTTGGACTATAATTCATTTCCTCCTCCACCCCCCCTCAAAAAAGTGGAAAGTTCTCCACAAACTTGAAAATGAAAGGAAATGCATATTATTCCTGGCATTAATTCAAGTCCATGTGCTTTAAGATTAGAGCTTGTCAGTGCTTTATCAATGCCAGTCTACAGCTAATGCACTCCCAAAATGTTTAATCTGAGCCGCAGCAAAGATTTGCTTTGCTCTAGATGAGCACTAAATTCAGCAAGAGAAACAACTGCAACCACACAACAAAATCAAACACTTTCATCCCATACAAGTCACTCACAGAAGGCATTTTAAGTTCATCATAACCTAAAGGTGCCAGAAACATAAGAAAATAATTTAAACTTTTTTTTTTTTTTTTAATGGTAGCATGGAGGATTTGTATGGCCCCTCAACACTAAACACAAAACAGAAGGAGCTGGAGGCTGATGTATCATTCCTATCACCCACGAAATCACCGATGATGTGCCAGGAGCACCAAACCACCAGAGGGAGGGTCCTGCATGTTCAGTCACACAACAGGAGCATCACAACCATGCTCAAGGCCAGAGCAGCCTCACACTGGCACATGGCAGGGCCTCAGAGCTCTCTCTAAGGGTTTCTTCAGTGTGAAAGATCCTCCCACAAACAGCACATCCCATCTTCCTACTCTGTATGATGTCACAAATCAGTGCCATTCATGTCATTTCATGTCCAAGACTAGACAGCTCCAGCACTAGAATTAAAAACCTTTGGAACACACAGGGTAGATGCAGCAAAGGACTGAATGTTTCTAGGAGCATAAGATGGGAGTTTTGCTCCAAAAAACGTATTTTGGATGCTCAATGTACACTCCATTCTTTAAATTACTCTGCAAATAATCCCTGGAAGTGTTCAAGGCCTGGCTGGATTGGGGCTTGGAACAACCCGGTCTAGTGGAAGGTGTCCCTGCCCATGGCAAGGGTTTGGGACTAGATGATCTCTAAGGTCCCTTCCAACCTTTAACATTCCGTGATTCTTGCCACTATTTATAAAAGTAACAGATATTCCAACTTAAAATTAAGGCTGCTTTACCAGATATAAAGAATATTTCTGAGAACATGCAAGTTCATGACCCACAGAATGGTTTGGGTTGGAAGGGACCTTAAAGCTCATTCAGTCCCACTGCCCTGCCTTCTACTATCCCAGGTTGCTCCAAGCCCCTGGGACTGGATGCTTCCAAGGACGGGGCAGCCACAGCTCTTCTAGAAAACTGTTACATATAAATTAAATATGTTCTGCCAATAAATATTTTGGGAAGCCTAAGAAATAGACCAGAATCTATCTAAGAGTCACGATGCTGTAACCTCCTCAGGACCAGTAGTGGAAAGCCATGAATTTACACAATTTTTCACATAAGAGAGTTAAATGTCTTCTGATAAATATTAGGTTTGGGTATTAAAAAGTTATAATTAGCTATTAATAAGTCCAGGAACAGCCAAAGCAGGGAAGGCACCCTCGGTCAGGCAGTTGACACAGAATTTGAGCTATGGCTAATCTGCTTACTGGTGCCCTCCTACAGCGATGCCACAGGATAGATTTACCAGCAAAGTCCTTTCTGGGCATCTGACTCAGACATGATGGAGCAGATTAAAGTCAGAGGCAGCTTTTAGCACACAGTTTTGTGTGCACATCTCTTCAAGGTGGGAAAAAAATAAAATTAAACAGGATGAAGCTTTATTTTTCCCCTTCCTAAAGGCACGCTCACATTTGGGACAGTCCTAATTTCCCACTGTTGATGCTGCGTGGCCTTGAGCTGAGCCTGCCACAAAGAGACTTTCCCTGCTTAAATTAGAATTAAAAAAATAAATGGCCTGATGTTCTATTTTTGAAAGACGTTTCAATGAGCTTATAAGTCAAATGATCAGGCTCAGAGATCATACGACACGATCCTTATGACAGCAGCAGGCTGGATTTGATGACCCTTGACAGCCCAACCCTTCCAGTCTGACATGAACTTGACTCCAAGTCTTTGATCCATCCTTCAGGGATCAGCACAGGTTTATCACAGCACAGACTCACTGCAGCCCATGAGCATGGTTATGAAAACAAATAGATAATGCTCTGTTCTCATGAAATTATTATTTATTAGCCTCCCTGCCAGCCTGCTTGTAGAAATAACTAATTTGAGAGTATTTTCATAAAGGAATGAATTAATACATGATCTTCTGGCTTCTGATGTGCCCTGATTAAGGAACCTCTAAAAACCAAGTGTGTCCTCGCAGCTGAACTTTCCAAAACACCAACACTGTGCTTTGACAGCTGCACTGCCTGAGTTCTCCTACAGTGCAGAAACAGCTTTGGCAGCCACTGCCAGAGGAACTGCCAGTGCAGGAGCACATTCCTGGATCTCCTGAGCTCTCTGCTCTCACACCAAGGTATCATCAAGGCCTTCCAGAAATGCATAACACCATGGTTCTTATGTTGCAGTAAAACAAGACATCTTACAAGCCAGTGGAAAGGGGAAAGGGGAAAAAGTTCCCACATCTTCAAGCATGCAAGCAGTGGGAAATAATTTGTGGCCACTCAGTATTTAAAATGAGGTTATAAAAAAAGATGAAGAGGGATTTTTTACACAGGCAGGTAGCGACAGGACAAGGCGGAACTGTTTTAAATTGGAAGAGGAGATATTTAGATCAGCTATTAGAAGGAAATTCTCTGCTCAAGAGGATGGTGAGGCCCTGGCACAGAGAAGCTGTGGCTATCCCATCCCTGGAAGTGCCCAAGGCCAGGTTAGATGGGGCTTGGAGCAACCTGGGATAGTGGAAGGTGTCCCTGCCCATGGCAGGGGGTGGAATGAGTTGATCTTTCAGGTCCTTTCCAACCCAAACCATTCTGTAATTCTTTAATTTATGTGAAGAAGGTTGCAGGAATGTGCATGAAGGTCTTGTGCAGGCTTTAGTTTACAGTCAAAAATAAAAGTCATCCAATCTTTGTGATTCAGCTTACAACTGCAAACAAGAGAAGTACTGAAGGAATACCCCAGTACATGGCGACCTTGCAGCAAAAGGACATCAGTTCTGCGCTATTTCTAACAAAAGGCACAATTCACCTGCAAACAAAGCGCTGCTCACACTGGTGAAATATGAAAAAAATGTCAACTTCTTAAATTTTACCAAGTAAATTGTCAGCTTGTTCCACATCCACTGCTCAGCTTTGCTTTCAGCAACGCTGATGAAATGTAACAGACAACCCACCAGAGAACCAGAGCTTTCACCAGCTCCGAGATGGGCCCTCAGGACAACATCCCTCGTGTGCCGAATTTAACTAACCCCATTAACAATTGCAGGATGTTGAATGAGGTCATTTTTGCATGCATCACAAGTTCACGCTGTCCTCTCATTACCAGTAACAATGGCCAGCAAAGGTCCAGCCAAGAGAGATTTTTCCGGAGACACAAACTACTCCTGCTGAGTTACAGCCCCACTTGCAGACCAAAAGGCTGAAAAAATTTAACTGATTGCTTATAAACTATTTAGCCACAAAGGTTACAAGCAAGGCTACACTTTTGGAAGTTGATTTTTTTTTGTAATTAATTGTCCTTGAGATGCCAGTGATAGACAAACATGAAATTCTATGTCTAAATCCTTTGATAGCCACAGGCTCTCAGATGTTTCTGAGGAAGTGAAGACAGTTTTGAACAGGTGACAAAAGAGTAGTTTGCACCTGAAGGTGTTGGCAAGTTGTAAAAGTGGCTGTTTAATTTCCCAGAACCCAGTATCACTAACATCTCCATCATATGCATGCCCTGGAAAATTCATGGATTAAGTCCAATTAAACACACTAAGCTCTTTCAGGTAGGTCTGAATTCAACACATCATTGCACCAGCTTTTGTGCCAATAAGTTCTCTTGAGACACTCCAGAAAGCTCAATTCCCAATTACCTCCAGTTGCTGAAATACCTCAGGAGCAAGGTCCACAAAAACTTACTACATTTTCAAGCATGTAATTATCCAGACAATTTAGCTACAGATCTGTCTGTGATACTACTTGAGACTGCTTCCCCTGTGTTACCACCTTGGGATAACTGGTATTTCTTTAGGGATTTCTATATTTGTACAGATTGAGCAACGTTAATGTAGCATTAACGTAACAAGTCTCTCAGTGCAGCTGAAATAAGACATTACTCCCAAGGCAAAGTTGACTGGTGTGTGAAGCTACTTTCACTCACCAGCAAAAGAGTAAGTTTTCCTTCTACCTCTAAATATTCTCCTATTTCTTTAAAATCCTTTTCTTTTAATCCCTTCAGTGTGAAATGCTGGGGTCCTGGCATTCCAGCTGGCTCATCTCACAGGTGCATATTTCTGTGTCTTTAAAAGCCAAAAGGATATAAATCAGAATTCCTTGTACCAATATCAACCTCTTCACTAAATCTTTACCTGAAAATCCTGTAATGTCGCTCTCCCCCAGGATGCATCCACAGCTACCCAAGAATGACTCTACACTGCCTCATCTACAATTTACAGGGAACTGCAAAATGCATTAGGATGATGCAATAATGTCCTAATAAAGCCATGTAAGTAAAATAAAGTTCCATTCCAGATTAGAGATCAGAGCATTAAACTCCATCATGAGCTGCAGCTGAAGTGGTGATTTTTATCGGAACATAAACGCCACAAATCAACTGTGCCTCATGCATTACTTCAAGGACTAAAAGTAGTTTTACTTTGCAACTGAAAGCTTTATGATGACTTGGAAATTCAGCATAACCTGAAGACTGGCACGCACAAGCTCCAGGGCTGCCAGAGTTGTGCAGCCTCCAGAACATCGGGCACAAGGCATTTATTTAATGCTCCTTTCTCCACGAGACTGACCTGAACAGCGTGTGGAGGAAAGGGACCTCCACATATTCAAACACCTGGTGTGAGGAGTAACTGAAGTTTGGCTGGTTTTCTGGGCTTTTTTTCATGCTGGAAGCAAGAAATACAGGCACCTAGTGAGGGAACTGAATAACTTACGACCTGAAGCTCTTTTCAAATATGGATGATCTTTTCCTTAAAAAAATGTCAAAGTTAAAAAAAATACAAATAAATCAGGATTAAGAGGACAGAACTCTTGAGGCACATGAGGTAGCATAAGCACATAAGTTAGCTTTAAAAGCTGAAAACCTTTTCCAGAAAGTTTATTTAAAAATAAATTATTTTTAAAAGCTGAGGTGCTACTCCCTCAAAAGAGTCTTTTTGCTTTAGGCTGCCTAAGTGGAAATCACTGGGGATGTCAGTCAAGCATATGTGAAAGTCTCTCTCTAACATTCTGGTGAAAGAATACTGGCTGAGAACATTTTAAGCCATTATGCTACTAAATAGGGAGGAAAAGAAACCATTAGTCTGTGATATTTAGGATCAGCCTAGGATACTTTTCATTTGGTTCACTCCAGCATCTGCCGTCTTTGTCCCTACTTTTGTAGGCATTTGCACTATTTAGGAAGTTGGCTCTGAGGTATGTCTGCAGTATCCAAGTTTCTTTCAGGGACAGCTGCCTTCTCCCTATGTGCTTTTGCAGCACCAGGAATCTCGTACAACTGAGCATCTGTACCACTGGAACTGCTCAGCAGTAGGACATGGCACATTCACTGTATTAGATCTCAAGTCTGTAAACATCACAATATTTGCAACAAAAAGCCCCTCGAGTCACTTGAAGTGTCTTCTAAACTGTATCATCACCATCTGTGGGAAGAAGTCAATATTTGAGACTAGTTCAGTTCCTACACTTCAAACAGCACAGGGTAAAAGCTTTAAATTGGTAAGTTCATGTACTGCTGCACCACACCCAAAACACCAGTCAGAGGTGTCACAAACTCCTACAAAAAATGCTTCTGTGGTAATATGACACTGAAAGCTTTGGGTAAATTCATCCATGTCAACAAATGTGAAGAAATGCGTGCAGAGACTGGAGAAAATTTAACTGGAAATACAATAGCAGCTGAAATTCCCCCGGGTTCTCACCATTAGGAGATCTTTCTACATTTGTCAGCTTTTACTTTCAGTATCCTGCAAAAGCACTTGGTGTTCACAGCAAACTGTCACCTCACAATATACCCATTTTCTACATCATTTTGAACCCACTGAACAGGAAGCACCTGTTGACCTACACTTTCCTTCATTGTGAGCAAAGATTTATCCTCTCAAGCAGTTAAACTGTGACAAGACCTTCACTTCTACCTTTGGTAAGGAAACACTTCAACAATTTTTGAGAGAAACACAGTGTCACCTAAACCTAACCCATTTACACAATTTCCACGTCCGTCATAGAGCTGATCTGTGAGCAGGGTTTTCCTCTGAAGAAGCCAGAATGAGGATGAGTCAATGGATTTTCCAAGAAGCAGCACAGAAGGTGCCAATCAGTGCAGTGACACTGTTTGGGAGATCCCCCCATCTCTCGTCTCTAGGAAATGCTAGAACAAAGTACAGGAACACCACAGACACACAAAATATGCCAACTATCACACTGCTTTAGTCCCATTTATCTGATCTCCAGAGGCATCCACATCCCTCAGCATTTTGATCTTATTTCAAAATCCCCTGACTATTAGTTTACACCAAATGAAGTCTTTCCTACACTTAAAACTGTCCTCCTGCACTGAATTTCACTAAATTACCCTTCAAAAGAGAAAGCTGCTGCTTGGAAACTAGAAACAGACATCAAAACACACACATTAAATTTCTCTATTAACTGACACTGGCCTAGAATAAAAATGCCCAAGGAATGACAAGTTTGTTTTTTTAAAACTATTTATTCCCTAATCCTGAAGAGGTCTGCTGATCTACAGCCACTAAAAAACCCTGAAGACAACAGCATTTGTCTGAACATTCCACTTGATTCAGGGCAGAAATTCTAAAAGGCTCTTAAATGAAATACATTTTGGCTGTGCCTTGTGCCAGCTGATTCACAGGGCTGTCACACACTCCAGAGACAGAAGCTGTGGGTAAGCTGAGAGGTCTTAAGCTGCTCCATGGAGCATCTCCCTGGAAGGATTCAGGCTTGAGGAAGAGGATTTGATCCAGCACTGCTGGATCCATACTCTGAGGGGATGGTGGGGTCTGTGTGTCCATCAGCAATGGTGGTGTGTCCACCAGCAGGTCCTCCAGACCCTGATTTTCATGCTGTAAGTGATCAGCTACTCCAGCAGTGCCCTGAGCATTTTGTTCAGACATACAAGACAGACATAAGGAGCTGGAGTCTGTCCAGGAAAAGAATGGAGCTGGGAAGGGTCTGGAGCCCCAGGAGGGCTGAGGGAGCTGGGAAAGGGCCTCAGCCTGGAGAAAAGGAGGCTCAGGGGGGACCCTGTGGCTCTGCACAACTCCCTGCCAGGAGGGGACAGCTGCGAGGGTCAGCCTCTGCTCCCAGGGAACGGGGACAGGAGGAAAGGAAACAGCCTCAAGTCACACCAGGGGATGTTGAGCTTGGATATTTGGAAAAATTTCTTCACTGAAAGGGTTGTCCATCCCTGGAACAGGCTGCCCAAGGCAGGGGTGGAGTCCCTGCCCCTGGAGGGATTCAAAAGCCATGTGGATGTGAGACTTGGAGAGATGGTTTTGGGGTGGCCTTGGCAGTGCTGGGAGAACAGCTGATCTTAGAAGGCTTTTCCAACTGAACTATTCAATGACTCTATGAAAAAGAGCTATCGAAAATCAGCTTTGGTGGTCTAAGTGTTAAAAAAGACAAATGCAACTTCAGGTGGCAAAGAGACACCTTACTGGAAAACACTGAAAAACAGCAGCAAAAACCTATTCTAAAAAGGTCACATAACATTTTCCTAATGCACTGCAACAGAAGCTCCCAATACCCTTATCCCAAAAGCATTACTCTGCATTTTCCCTACAGTAACACTGGACACAATGCAACTTTCACCATATTTTGCTCTTATCCAAGTTTAATTATTGAGTGGCTAATTTAACCACTGTCACTGATTAATTAGAATAAAAAAGCCAAAAGCAGAACTAGCACAATACAACAAAACAAGATTAAGCACCACTGGAATCTACTCTGAATATTTTTTAAAATTCCATGTCAACAGACATTTCCTTTTTGCAAATTGTTTGTGAGCAGTTGATGTCCCTATTAGAGAAACATCTGGAGTCTTTGTTTTTGAATTTACTTCTCAACATTTGAGATTGACCTTTTCATTTCTAAATCAGGTTTCATCCAGATCTCTTCGGAAAAAAAAAAAAGCCACAACCCACTGCTGGTTTCCAAGTACAGCAGCTGCCAGCTCACTGTACCTCTGAAAGTCACCAAAACCCTGAACTACACTTCAGGAGGCCTCCTGAACACTGCTGAATGTATCACAGAATCACAGAATGGTTTAGGTGGGAAAGGACTTTAAAGCCCATCCAGTGCCACTCCCTGCTGTGAGCAGGGACACCTTCCACTATCCCAGGTTGCTCCCAAGCCCCTCCAACCTGGCCTTGGACACTTCCAGGGATTCAGGGGCAGCCACAGCTTCTCTGGGCACCCAGAGCCAGGGCGTCCCCACCTTCCCAGTCAAGAATTCCTTCCCNCAGGGCCTCCCCACCTTCCCAGTCAAGAATTCCTTCCCTGTAACCCTGCCCTCTGGCACTGGGAAGCAATTCCCCCTTGTCCATGCCTTTGTCCCCATTCCCCCTGCAGCTGTCCCGCAGCCCTTTTAGGCACTGGCAGAGGCTCTGAGGTCTCCCTGGAACCTTCTCTTCTCCAGATGAACAGCGCCAGCTCTGCCAGCCTGGCTCCAGAGCAGAAGTGCTCAAGTCCACATCATCGAGTCCTGGCGAGCTTCTCACCCACCAGCACCCCAAGTCCTCCTCCTCCTCAGGGCTGCTCTTGGATCCATTCTCTGCTTGGCCTCTATCTGTTCTTGGAATTGCCCCAATCCATGTGCAGGACCTTGCACTTGGCCTTGTTGAACTCCATGAGGCTCACAGGGGCCCCACCTCACAAGTTTGTCAGAGAGAGTCCTTCCAGAATTCCCCTTCCAAAGCCAACCACGTTTCTCCACACTTTTTTCTATTAAGTACATCCCTTCTTCAAAATTCCTCATACATTCAGCAAGTCTCCACTTTTTAAAAATTCCTCTTTGTTCCTCTCCCCACCAGAACCTTCCCATCTTCCATCTGAATTTCCTGAGCTTCCATAACACTCTGCTAACATTTTTCCCTCCAAAAGCCCTTTATAATCATTTAATCACAGCAACTCACAACTCTTCTACTGTGTCTCCTCCACAGCTCTCCTTTTGTGCATCCCTCCTTCCTCCCATCCCAGTCTTACCCTGCTGGAGTCAAGCATGGGGAACCTGGAGACAAAACATCCCAGCCAGGCCTCCTAAGCTTTAGAGAAACTCAGCTGGATGTGGCATGACCCCAGCAAGAAGGAAATGAATCCTTTAAACACCAGACTGACCCACACTGGTTTGTGCAGGAAGAAAACACAGCAGCCCCTTTCTGAGGAAACAGTACATAAATATAACAATTTTACCTCTCCACAGCTCTGTTATGACAGAAACCAGAGTATCACATTCAGTTTTGTTACTGCCCATTTTGTAAAGGATGTTCCAATCAGTAAGTACACGACACACAGATTTGAGGGCTACAGGAAATGCCTGTGAGATTTTATTCTTTTTTTTTTAAGCTCACGCTATTTGTCCTACTTGATTACAACCTCTAAAAAACCTTTGCCATGAAAACAAATGAGAATATTAAAATGTTATTTAATCTGGTAAGGAAGCTCACAAAATTAGCCGTGACAAGAAACTGGGAAATACAAATGAGAAACAAGATGTTTTTATACCGTTTTCAAACAGCTGCGGAAATCAACTCCTGAATTTGTCAAAAAGTGCTGGGATCTCAAACTTTTCATACCTCCAAGATGTGGCATGAATTTTCCTCTGATAAACAAGTAATGAACTCAAAATACAATAACCACACAGAACCTGAAGATTTCAGTGTACAGTGAAATGAATTTCACAAGCCAAAGGTCTTGGACTTTTTTGGTCTCGTCCTATAACCCAAGCTACATTCACTTCAGGTTTCATGCGGTAAATACTGAGCAAAACAGGCCAAGGAAAATGGTTCAAATGAATTCCACGAAAGCTCTCAGGGCTGTGTAGCCTTTGGCAGTAACCCCTGTCCTCTAGATTTCCATCTGGTAGTTGTCCATTTCTATTCATTTTTGACAGAAGCTAAAAAAATAAACTATTTGTTTCTGAAGCTCAAATACCAGGATTGGGTCTGAAATGTTCATTAGCAAGTTCTTGGAACCTTCCAGTGGGAGGTGTCCCTGCTCATGGCAGCAGGGCTGGAACTGGATGATCTTTAAGGTCCCTTCCAATCCAAAACATTCTGTGATAAGTCTGGTTGTTCAGCCACACAAAATTATTTAACTCATGCTCTACTTGCTGAGCTGATTTTTTGTCCAATCATTTCTGCTTTTGAGAAACAAACCTTTCCCCTCCAGGAATCTTAACACTTCAAAGCCACCTCCAGCTCATATTTTCCCCATTCAAGCATTTCAAAAGTCTTCAGAACTTGAAGGTCTGAACTCTGTGGCTCTCACCTTATACTGCACTTCAACACAAGTACTTTAGTAGGGGCATTTTTGATGGCAACCACTGATGTATTTTTAAAAATATGGATATTTGCAGAACTTACCTCTTTCTCAGTATCCCTGGATATACATGTCCACTGGTTTTCCTTCACACTGTATGCCCAGAAGTCAGCCAGATCCTGAGTTCCATCCCAGCCACCAAACAAATAAACAGTTTCTATTAAAAAAAAAAAAAAATTTATTTTAAAAAGAGAATGTGTTTAAACAGGCGAATGCCTACAAAACATCTGTGACAAAGACAAACTATCAGAAGAGAAATTAAACTCTTTTTTTTTACTTAAAACACCACTCCTCTTTGAATGGAACTAGTCATCAGGACAAAAATGTGGTTTGGTTTAGTAATGGAAGATTTTAGGATTGATAGACAGCCAATTCTCAGAGTCATTTTCTATTTCTACATTTACATAAGAGGCAATCAAACCCACAGCCTTCTGATTAAAATTCCAGACAGACAAATGAACAATATTTAACATTTTGGATCCAGTGCATGTAGTCTATCTATGACATCTCAGCCTGTGCCCCGTTTGGTGCAGGATTTATATATCAACAAGATCTCAGAGATAGGAGCAGCAAAGTTTTTCTGTTTAGACCATCACTTCAATAAAAAAATCAACTACAAAATCCTCTTCAAAGGAAATGTCTCGCATAAAGTAACTTACCTGATGCCACAAAAGCCAGTGAGTAGAACAATCACAAATTCAAGTCAGTGTTTCAGGGCTGTCACCTCAAACCCACAACTGCTCTGTGTACAGCAAGTTCTAAGGCTCCCCAGACTCACTGATAAAACCAGATGAAGCCTTTGAAGAGGGGAAGCATTTAAGAAAGGAGTTTCTGTTCTGCCATGGAGAGATAACCAAACTGCTCCCATTATAGAAACAGCACTATCTGGTCTCAAATTCTAAAAATACTTCATTTTTAGACTGCATTAAAAAACAACACAAAGCCAAGTCCAAGAAGAACAAGCTCCTCAAGAGTTGCAGAGGTTTGAAAAACTCCTTTAAAATCCACCAACCATTTCTATTATGGAGGTAATGGCCAACTTTTAATCCAACACCAATTAAAGTGCGGAGCTAGAGCGCGATTATAAAACAGGACTAGTCCCTGACCCTTACCTACCATCAGGATAGTGGTCATCACCATGGAAAGGTTACTCTGGTTCATTAACTTTAATTACCCTTCCTCCTGGACTCAGGGCTCCCAGTGTTCCCTGCAAAGAGCAGGTCCCTTTGTGCGCATAAATTCTCACAGCTCACAAAACCCACATTACCACAACAGCTTCATTGATAGCCGAGAAAAATAAAAGATTTGGCACCAGCTAAAAATCCTACTGGGGCCTTGCCAAAATGTCAGGCCTGCCTGGAAAGGCTTTGTTGGCTCACATGAAATTTAATAGCAAACCTGAATGACTCCGATGAAAACTCAGATTTTGGAAGTTACCTAACCCAGGCTGACAGAATTAAATGTGAGCACTGAGAGAGGAGCACGAGCACCCAGCTGGTGCTGAGCATCCCCACAGCGACACTCTGAACACAAGTGGACATGAACTCTGTGCCAAACCCATTTTTCATCATGAACTAGAACTGTAGCTCACATGAAAGAAAGGCTCCGTCACTATCTAGACCCAAGGAAAAGAATTTTTTAGTTTTATGCCTTATTGCAGAAGTATACGCAGAAGTATATTCTAGAGGAAGGTTCTATGTTTTAAAAGGAGTATTTCTTAATGCATAAATGCATCTGTTGCTGGTAATGTCAAGTAAATAATTTTTTACAGTTCTCCTAAAATTTGCAATTGTTTTCCCATGGTATAAAGCAAAAAAATAGTTGTTTGGTGGTTTGTGGGATTGTTCTTGTTTGGTTGGGGTTGGGTTTGATTGTTTTTGCTCGGTTGGGTTTGAGTTTTTTGGGGATTTTAAGGGTTTTTTTTAAGTCAAGCTTCACTCTATTTCCCAACCAGTACCACTGCTTGTATTCTAGCTGTTAATTCCGATTTTATGGGAGGGGGTTTTTTCACCCTGCATGCAGAGACCCGACCTGGACAGATATCAAAGGCCAATATTCAAAGAAGAGGACAGAGACCACAAACCCCAGGCAGCAGCAGCGGGGCAGCTCGAGAGCAGCCCAGCAGTCTCACACCAGTAAGTCTGGTAGCACTGGGGAACTCAAGAAGGAAAGGATCCTCCCTCTGCATCCAAGCAATATGGAACACAGCAAAATTGATGCTGCTTTATTAAAGCAAGTCTCCATTCAGCTTTAGGGGCAGAGCAGGAGAATTTTCAAACCTAGCTGCAAGGCAACAAGAAAAAAACATGAAAGCAATTATATTTACCCAAAGCTTTTACCAGCTACGTTTAGGAAGTCAAATTTCTCCTCCAGCATCCTCAGCTTATTTCCTCTACATTTATTTCTGAATACAAATTCAACACTTTGAATTAAATATGTTCTGTGAGTATTTCTAAACTGCTTGCTCAGTCAAAAATTTTTCTGTAATGTCTGAGTTCTTTTCTTCCCTTACTCTCTAAATGATTAAAAGGTGCCAGAGAAGTCCTCAAATTAGAGGACATACATTCCCAACAATCAACATATTTCCTGTCAACTTCTCCTTTATTTCTATTTCCCAGAAAAGTAGCAAAGCAGCCTTCTCCAACCCATTAAATATCAAAATTCCTGGGGTGGTTTCAGTCCAGGTTCACACACATTCTCAAGGAGTTCTCTAACTCCTGTTAACCCAATTTTCTCCATGTGGTGAAATCCTTGGTGGGATTCTGGTACAGGAGGTCTTTCTCAGTGAATACATTCCAGTCCTGGTGACAAATTTAACTACATTCTTTGGCCAAGTAGTATTTCCATGTCTCTGCTAGAATTGTTCTCCACAGAATAGAAAAGAATTGTCGATCTACAGCACTTCTGCAAGGTCCATCAGTCATCCCCCAAACCCTCATAGGAGGGCTAACTTCAGCAGAGACCACATTGCCCAGGGAATTATTCAGTTATACTTTGAGTGTCTCCAAGGATGGACATTTCAGACTGGAGCCCTGCTGCAATGACTGATTAACTTCATTACAGTTTTTCCCCCCTAATATCTAACAGGATTTTCCCTTCCTATTCTTTATCCTATCCCTCTGCTCCCCCCAAAATGAGCCTGGCTATCTCCATGCTCTCACCAGTAGCTGAAGACAGCTCTAGGATCCTCCCATTAACCTTTTTTCTACCATATGAACAAAACCAACTCCCTGAGTCACAAGGGACAACAAAACCAATCTCCTCACATGTCACACGCGCCAGCCCTGACCACCTTGGTCAGTTCAGTTTGACAAAATCCTTATTGTCCCAGAGAGCCCAAATCAGGCACAGCACTCCAGATGTGTCCCTGTACCCAAAAAGAGGAACATCACCCTGCCCTCTCCCTGCTGGCCATGCTTGTGCTGGGACAGCCTAGCAGGAGAGGCCAGCCTTCAATGCCACAAGGACATGCTGCCGATGCACATTCTGCTTCCAGTGCCTTGCAAATCCTTCCATGCAGTCAGTCCCCAGCCTGTCCTCCTGCACAGCTGTCACATCCCCGGGGCAGGATCAGAACCTTGCAACGCTCTCCTGCAGCCCCTCAGGGTCCCCTGGACTCATGGCCCAGTTCCCCAGTTCATCAGCCACTGCCCTCCCAGTCAGCTGCCAGCAGACTTGCTGGGGCTGTACTGGAGCATCACTGCCCCTAAAAATATGACGGATTCCTCTCAGAAATAGAAAAACAACCAAGGTGTAAGATCTCTCATAAACCTTCTACAAAAGGATGTCACTTCCCCAAGCAGCACCCACACCTTTAGTTACGTGCCAGCAGCGCTGCCCACTTTGAGAGGGGCATTTAAGAGCACCAATATAAAACCAGCCCTAAATCTTCTCACAGTATCACACCCCTTGGTTTCTGAGCCACAGTTCAGCCAGATACAAGCTGGCTGAATACAAGGGGTTTTTTTAAGGACAGGCATACAGTCTCAAATGTGAAAGCCCCATGAAGCTGAGTAACCTCCAGGATTCAGCAGCTGTTTGTGTTTCAGAGCTTAGAAGCCATCTGTGTTTTGTTTCTGAGATCCCTTCATCCTGTACACAAGTCTTGTCTTTAAATATCTTATGGACAGCAGTGTTTTCCTCAGGCAAAACAGCATCCTTCATGTCTGCTGCTCTCTCTTCATCTTTTTTATCTTCCCATGCTGCTTTTGAACCAGCCTTGTCACTTCTGCTGTGCTGCCCACATATACAATGGGCACACTGGGCCCAGTGCTCTGAATCTCCCTCTGTTCCCAACCTACAGATTTGTCCTCATATATCTAATGGAAGGAAGCAAACAGAATTCCTTCGGACGAAAGGAAAAGCAAAATGATGTACAACCAAAATTACACAGCAGTTGCACTTCAGTGAGAGAACAGAGGTACCACATCAATAAAGACCATTTCACTAATGCTTTCCCTCAAAAAACTGTTTCACTTGCCAAAGAGAAGAGAAATGGAGACAGAAGAAAAATCATCCTGGCTGCCTTGCTGTTATTTCTAAAGCAGGCTTATGGGAAAACTTCAGCATTTAAGAAAGCCTGATATAACACCAAATATCCTTTTTTTTTACTAGAATGATTTCTACATTGTCCATATTTCTGTTGTTACCAAAACAATTACATGGCTTTATGGACTGCACTGTCATTCACTGTGTCTGCGCTGTAAGAGCAGAAGAGATCAATTCCACCTTGCCTATGGAATTATAAACCACATCTCCAAAACACAACACACATACTGTTCCTAAGTACCAACATTACTCCTTAAAACTTGCTTTTGGCAATTCACTTACCCATTCCCTCTTCCAGAATAAGCACTGGAATTTTGAAACATGTGGCATATCTGACCCATAAGGAGGCCAGGGAGGGCAAACTCAGAGCTGTTAATACAGAACCAGCGCCAGATGCTGACACCCTCATCCAAAACTGCATTAGGGTTCAATTCCCTGGGAACACAGTTCTGCACATGAGCCTATGTGTTACTGCCCCAGTATTTCCCCAGGGCCTACACAAACAGCTTCTCATGTCTGACACGCAGCACACGACACTGTGTTCTTGTGTAGTTTTGGGGTTGTTTGGGGGATAATTTTGTTTTAATCTATGTACCTGGGTTGCAACTACTCAAATACTTCCCCTTCCTTGTAGAAAAGCAGAGAGAAGTCTCCAGCCTCCCACATGGAGAGCTGCATGAGAAATGCACCTTGCAGGGAAAAGCAGGAGTAACAGGAGCTTTCTTTTTTCATTTGCAGCCTAAAGCTTTAAAGTACCTAACAGTGGTTTCAGCTATAATTGTCAATTTCTCTCAGTTTATTTTTTTGCACGTATATACCAAACCCAACTTCCTAATTCTCCCATCCAGAGTCATTCCAGTCTGAGTATTAATGTGATTAAAATGATGGAGGATATTGTGGGAACTTAGAATTTTTAATTTCTCTTTTTTTTATATATATATAGGAAGACATCAGGCTGCATTCTCAGTTCTGCATCCCACACTGCCTACAGTTCCATCTCAAACTGCTTTATAAGTTTTCCAAAGCATCAGGAACACTGCACTTAGTCAGCTGTGGCAGGTACTAAGAATCAGATGGACATGAGCTCCAGCACAAGTTACTGGCTCCCAGCAGAGATGCTAAATTCTCTTTCAGTTACTTTCAGCCCACTTTAAATGAAAGATAAACCATGCTAAAAGGCAGTTTAGACCAAGTTAATCCATGTTCTACCCGAAACTGATAAACAAAGTCTCAGTGACTCCATGCACTAGCAGCAACTTAAGATCTAGTTCAGCTACTCACCAACCCATATCCTCTATCTTAACACCAGCACATGCATCCAGCAGGCTCAGTACTATTAAATTAGAATTATTTTTCTAGTGAGTAATAAGTGGTTAAAATCTCCTTGAGGTTAATCAAAACGCCGAACCATTTATAGTTCATTTATAGCTCCAGCAGGTCTGGCCATCAGAGATGAAAATTTCAACACTTAATTCTACATGATATGAAACATCAGAATCTCCTTGTAAGTATGATTTTGCTGTTTCACTTCACTTTCAAAAGATTCAAGTTGAAGAAAATACTGATTGTTCAGAAGGACCTAACTCCTTTAACAGGGAGTGCAAAGTGAGATGATTTTTCTTCAGTTGCCAAAGTCTTCTGAAAAAAACCCACTCAGCAAGTAAGTGAGTAAGGAGGGAGGATGTCTTTGAAGGGAAGAGTACACCACTGCTCCCCTTTCCATTAACACTGGATCTAACAAGGTTAGCCAGGGAGCTTTCCAGCTCCAGTCTGTAAAATGCATCCTGACATAACTGGCTAAATTCCCATCGGCTCATTAAACTCCACCTATATTCAAAAGGAAAACTCCAGCAATCAGCAGTGGGAAACAGCCCCAAGAACTTCCCTTGGCCTGTCACGAGCCAAATTAAATAGCAAAACTGATAATCTCAAAAACATTTCAGTTTTTACAAGCCTCAGCGGACCTGGACGCAAAACTGAGAGCAACTTCCCTAACAGCCCACAGGGAAACTTTGGGAAGGCATCACAGCACCTCTAAATAGAGCTACAGCTAGAAAGGACCATCATGAGAGAGGGAGGGAGATCCAGGACTCCATCTCTGTAGATACTGTCCAGCCACTTTTGTGCAAGTAAAAAAATTAAAATAAAATAAATAATTGTATATATTTGATACATTTATAATATACATTATATACTTTTATATATTTCCATAAATAATGTAAATATTAATACAGATGAAATACACACATATATCCAAAGGATATATAATAGATATAAAATATATCAAGAAATATTAAAGAATATATGGATGAGTGTCACTGCCTTGTTAAAGCAGAGTGAAACTGAAGTCAAAGGCAGAGCTGACAACCTTACTGGGACTTAAGAAAAGCAAGAGGATTGGAAAGGAAGGCTCACACTACCATGGATATTTTATTTTCAGGAGGTGTGCAGGACTATCATTTTCAAGTTGACAAGGATCATGTTTCTTGCACGCTCTTGGGAAACACTCACTACTAACTCCCGAGGCCACTAGGGAGCGTTCCCAGCCTCTGCATAGACAAACACCAGCAAATCCTCCAGCAGCGTTTTGTTCTAATCAATCTCAAACCTCTCCCACCAAATGAAAGAAGTTTGCTCTCCCACACCAAATAACTCGAGTGCTTCCTCCAGAGCAGTAGCTACTCTGAGCAAAAGCCAGAGGCTGCACGTACTGCTGGATTTTTGCTTGTTCACTATGACTTAGCAAATTACTCTGGAAGGTCCTATTCTGTCACATGCTCTGTCCCCGTCCTGTGACCACAACAGATATGGCCATGGGCATTTTTTTGCCAACTCCTTCAATGCCACCCTATATTCCTGTCCAATACCCACACTCTGATCTTGTTTCTCTCTTCCCAAGAACAATCCTTTCACTCACACAGCAGAGACCCGGGCAGATGCTTTCCTTATTTTAGTAAGGACTGACGTAGCACAGAAATCTGATTAAGTAACAGACAAAGATACAGAAAATTATGCAGAACAACAATCACTGGAACTGTTCCTGATACACCACCCCACTTTCTTTTCTCTGCAGGTTCTCCAAAACAGAGGCTGATCCATTCTTTAAACTGCTACAGGAAACATTTTTGCAAAAGATGTCTAAAGAATTCTATTTAACAGGAGTTTCTTGCACACTGTGGGAATTAGAAGCCACTCCAACCAAAATACAAGGAATATTTCAACACATCAGATCTATTGCTTGAGCACAGCCTGTAGCACATAAGGGAAATTATTATCCCTGATTTCTCTTCTCTTGTTTGAATTCTTGCTCTAAGATGGTAGGAGGAACAAAAACTTAAAACCAATTGTTCTTGGTTTCTTAGTTAAGACAAGACAATGGCTAAGGCATAACACAGTATTATTAGGGAAGAAGGGGAAAGGCAGCTGGAATATAGATCCAGAGAGGAAGCAGAGCATTTAATCCAACTATTAGAAAGTGCCATTTTTTTTCCTCAAAACCTGAAGCTAACACAGTGTCCGAAGAAAAACATTTGCATATTAATCTGGAAAATTACTGATAAAATAATTTAGTTAAGGAATGTAACAACTACTCACCTGTCTGCACATCTATAACCATCTGATGGCCACCTCTCATCCCTGGCCGACTGTCTTCCCCGTCACCTTCAGAAAAAGGAGGGAAGGGAGAGTTTTCCATTTTAAGATTTTTAAACCAAAGAAAGATACAGCCCCAACATGGAAGCAGAGGAACTGAGTAACTCATCCTTCTTTAACCACTAGCACATCACTTTTTCCAGGTAATATTTTCCGTGCATTATAAAACTGTACAAAGTTTTATACTGAATTACCTACCGGGTGACTGACAGTACAGAGAGCAAAAGTGAACACTGTAACTCCCAGTGCCTTGGAAAGGAGCTCCAACGCTCCTGACACACTCGGTGCACACAAAAGAGCTCTGAGCTGTCCTTGCAGCTCTCCAGCAGGGACAACACAGCCACCCTTTGGCTCCCCTTCCATCTCTCCCCACCTGAGAGCTGCCTGAGGGCTGAGCTGTGAGAACAGATACTCAAATGACAGGGAAATGAACCCCTGGGATGGGAGCAGGAGGTGATGTAGACATAGAGCACAGCCAGCTTTGCACCAGCTATTCTCACATAGAAGGGAATCCCAACTGTCCAATTAAAGCAGCTTTCCAACCACTTTATATATCTTAAGCATTCAGGACAGGTGACACAGATAACCCCTCCCAAGGGGCTTGGGGACAGTGCTCCACATTTGGCAATTGTCACCTTGGATCCTACATTTGCTCTATGACAGTGATTTTTGTACTCTGCAGTTAAGGATGCTGCTACAAGTCTCCTCTCAAGGCAGACAGGAATGGAAAAGATTCTGCAGTTTGGATTTACTGTGTAACAGATCAAGACTTCCAAAGACCCACCTAATTTAAAATACTCCCTGTTAAGGTAATGTATTTATTTGCCAGCTCTTCACTTTAAATTGAAGTTACATCAATTCCATGTGCTAAATCCGGTAACACAGATAACTGCTCTCATGTTTAACCAACATTCTGGGATTTGTTACTAAACCAATGATCTGTCCTTGAAGTTACAACTAGTATTCCTACAGTGTTCCTTACTCAACCAGAGAACAGGCTAAATTTCACTGAATTTGCAGACAACTGCAACTTTTTCAGAGAAGAAACAATTCTCTAGAACACTCGTAGAGGAGACTTTCTTGCATCATTTTCTTGCTCCATATTCTCAAAGGAACAAGACAGAACTGGCAGTACATGAGATCTATCTTAAGAAATGTCCTTACCTTTGGTGCTTTTGGGGATAATCTGCCCCCAGCGAGGTTTGTACTCTTGCTGACTGATATACTGATTGAACAAGCCATCTGCAAAACAAAAATTTTTCTGGATAAAACATTTATCCTTCCATTATAGCAAAATCACTTTTAATGTGGGTAACTTCAGCCTAACTCAATCCAGTATGCCACTCC
Organism: Promerops cafer; assembly: GCA_013398275.1. Classification (NCBI taxonomy): domain Eukaryota; kingdom Metazoa; phylum Chordata; class Aves; order Passeriformes; family Nectariniidae; genus Promerops; species Promerops cafer. The sequence goes on from VZSE01015289.1 coordinate 107,738, forward strand.
AAAGCCTCCATTCTCAGTGAGTTCTGCATTATGTGTCAGTTAGTTTGTTAAACTTTTGTTAGTTTGTTAATGAACTAAATGTGCAAGCACTAAAATAAAAAGAATACTTGCTACTAGATCAATCAGGAATTATCCAGTTTGCCTGCCAGGTCGTGCCAAGTGTCTATAAATCTCCAGTGTGGTGTATTTAATTAAGAATAGAATCCCTCCTCCTTATTTAAGCAAAAGGAAAGTTGCCAGTGCATATAAAATTCAACCATTTTAGTGCACGTTAAGTTAAAACTAGGTCAGACAGCATCTCTGGAGCTTCATCTGAGAAGAGAAGGGAAGCAGAGCAGATTGTTTAAATGCTGTAATATGGGACAATCAAGTGGTGGATGAAAAACAAAACAATAGTTTACATTCTCTTCAGAGAGTTAAGCAAGAAGAGCAACAGAGGAGGCGCTAGATCCCGGGACAGATGTGCCAAGTGCAGCATTTCTGTCAGCAGCACCAGCTCCAGCACTTTATCCACACTCCCCTTGTGCCTTCCACCTCTTCAGCCCGCACAGGCCAGTTCCTAACCCTGTTCAGATGTTAGCAGTCCATCACACAAACACCAATTTTCTGTAAAGGAAACGTGTAACATCCACACTCCCTGGGACTGCTCTCCAGTCTGGGAAGGGCTTGACTTGAGGGGAACTTGGTGCTTTTGTTCTTCAAATGCCTCCTCTGAAACACCTACCTCACCTTCTGTAGCACAACAAACTATGAGTGCTCCTGAGCACTGTTTGCCTGGCTACATCCCACCCATCACCCACCATCTCAACACACAAGCTCTTCCTGACAAATGTTTCTGCTGTATCAATGTATTAATGCATTACCTGAAAAAAAAACAATAGGAATTTAATAGATGATGAACACCTCTGCTTATTTATACAAAAACCCTTTGAAGGTATATAGGCAAAAAAGAATGATCCTTACTGAACACATCCCTATTTATTTAGAAAAAGGTAAAAAATCATTGTTAAGCACGACACAATGTTCAGAGAAAATTTTGAAGTGTTTCCTGGCATCCTACAGGATGTTTGTCGTGACTGAAATCCAGGTCTTAATTAAAACCCAAGCCACCAAGTATTTCCTGGGAGAAGATGAATGCTCTATTTAGAGACCATCTAACAGGAAAACAAGGGCACTCAAGAGCTCCTGAAAAGTGATGAGTTTGGTCTGAAAATATAAAACTTCCATAAACTCAGCTGTGCATGTTTTTCAAAATAAATACTCTGAAAACAGGGCAGATTTTACTTTCACCTCAGCGCCAAAACCAGCAGCTCTCCCCACCACATTAGGTAATCGAGGAAAGCCAGAAGTTTGCTCAATGTATGTAGAGAGAAAAGTGGTTTATTTTGGGTTTAATAGCAGGGTTCTTAACTCCCACTTCTTCAGCATTTATGAAGTTGGGACAACACATGAGAGGCTTGAAGCTTGAGATCTCATAAATTGTGATTCAGAAAAGCCAGGCCTAATAGAACAAATGTGGGTGCTGTAAGAAATCCCACAGTGACTCAGCCACAAACCCAGACAGAAACGCAGCTTTTTGGTTATCCTTTCAGCCTTGGGTCTGCAAGACAGAAACCAAAACTGTATTTATTCCGATGGTAGCCAATAGATAATTGGACATAAATAGCTCAAAAGGATGAACTACACCACACAGGATCTGAAAGGGTGATTTAACCTCTCTCCCATGCTCTACACCCACAAGCTGCACTTGTCAAGATATGACACTTCTCCCCTACTGTGCCTTCGGCCTCTTTTAATAATGCTTCTCATCTTCCATGGGACATTGGTTTGGAAATACTCCAGCTTGCTTCCCAGAAATGTTTCCTTCTGCTGGAAGCAGTTCCACGTTCACTCTACTTGCATTGCAAACCAGCAGCAGCTTGTTTTGGAAGCTGAATCACCACCTGTCTGACACCACCAGGGAAAAAAAAGGAGGATTTCTAGGTGGATTCTGTACCCGACGCCAGACCTACGCCAGCGCACTCCTTATGTTCCTTGTCAGGAGAGCACTGCTGACCAAAAGGTCTCCAAAGCTCCTGTGAGGCACTCAGGATCAGATCTAGGCCTGCTCAGGTCTGTCAGCTGTTCCCAATGAATCAGGAGTTTAAAATAAATTTCAAGACTCTTGTCAAAAAAAAAAAAAGCGTTGAGTGGAAGTTTTTAAATGAAGTGTTTTCTTTTGCTCTGGATATCTCTCACTTCAATGTCCATGTTTACTAAAATTACAGCCAAAAAAACGTCTTTGTACTATTTTCAAGCCCTTTGCAGCAAGTCATGACGCACTTCGGATGTAACAACACGAAGTTCACCGTGATTAAAGCTCGGTAAATTCTGCCTCCCTGATAAACCCAAGTCTTTATTTTGCCAGCCAATTGCAGGTTACCCAAAAAGGATTAGGACAAACATTGTGGACAAAAATCTTTAACTTGCTGAAGCCAATCAGGAGCAAGTAGTATAAAGTTTGGGGGTTTTTAGACAACACACATCTCCAGGTAGGGTTGCTGAAATCTATTCACTTCCCTGCCAATGGCTCAAAAACCTTCAGAGTGACATTTAGCCCATAATTTCTGGGAGCTGGGGTTTGAGGTTTTAAGATTTTTCTCAAACCAAAGAAAAGTAGCCAAAATACCTAAACAGTTTGAGGCTTTTTGAGCCAAAAACTACCTTCTAGAGAAAACCTGAAGGAGAGAAAGCTTCTACCAGATAAAAGTCCAGCCATTACTTGAAAATTTCCTCAAGATTTGGGAGAAACAAGGAAACATACCATTTTTTTTCCAGCCTCAGAGCTGTGATATTTTCTTGCACTTTGTTCTTCATAAAAATGAAACAAGGTTTGCTCTCAAATCCATGTAAGTTATCCTTCTTCTACACAAACCCTACCATTTACTTCCCAGAGGCTTTGGATCCCTAGCCAGCCTCTCCCCTCCATATATCCCAGTATACAGAACAGCTTTCTCAGAACTAAATCCAAACAATATTAGATGGTAGAACTCAGGTATACGTGTCTGTCTAGAGCTTCCAGGGGAATACAATTGTTCCTGTGCATCCTGCTCCTGTGAATCATGAGTTCTGGGAGACACTGGAGGCTGCAGGCTGCGCATCACAACTCCTTGTTTGTCGCACAGGACTGACTTGTCACCAGATAAATACGTGTCACATACTGACACGAGCGGTGCCAGAAGGAACACCTCAGTCCCTGGAATACTAATAGGAAACAAGCAGTTCTTCCATCCATTCCAAGCAGCTTTCCATGTCTACAGGAGCTGCAAGCAGTTCAACCAAGCAATCTGCACTCCACATACTCTCTGTAGGAATATTAAGCAGATTTTTTCCTTCAATAATATAGGCCCGAAAGCTATAGAAATGGATCCAAATGTGAAGCATTTGAACTGAGTCTGTGAACCAGCTGAGATTTAGGGAACCTTTTCTTTTTGAGACGAAGTCAGGCAGCTGCCAGAGTTTCCATTTGCTCATTTTCTAAGTGTAACGCACAAGTCAAAAGAATCAGTGGGAAAAGTGTGGCTGCCTGCCACCAAGCTCTCAAAAGAAATCATCTGGTGATGTGAGGTGGAAGACAGCGCTCATCATTAGCAATGCAAAAGAACAAGAGTTAGCTCTGCCAGCACTAATTCTTGACCACCTACTCTTTTTCTACATGACTAAGCCTATGGAAATAGCCCGCGAGAGATGCAGAGCGTTGCACTTTGTCAATACCCACCACTGCAAATATCAGCCTCTCCAGAAGACATTTTAGGCTGAACTGAGTGTGCAGTATCTCTGTCAACCTCGCTGCACTTCTGTTTGTGCCTTTAAGGCAATGAACTCCCAGATCAGCAAGCGGTCAGGAGTTCACATATTCATGCCCAGTCTGCAACAGAACAGTTGCTCTTTGAATAATTTCAGGGATAATTTAAGGATCTGTATGTCTCAATTAACTCTACACTTCAGCTACACTATGCAGACACAGGACTAAAGTTAATCCTCTTTTATTTGGAAAAACAACACATCAGACAGGCGTTCAGTGGTAGAACACCCACACCTTAGAGACTAAGCAGCAAGCTACTGAGACTTCACAACAGAGCTGCTGGGAAAGTGATAAAAAAATCATCACAGAATGGCCTGGGTTGGAAAGGACCTCAAAGATCGTCTAGTTCTAACCCCCATGCCATGGACAGGGACAACTTTCACCAGACCGGGCTGCTCAGAAAATGCTGGGGAGCTTGACAGATGCAGAACAGAGACAGGTAACTGTGGAAGATCACAGGGAGCAGATAGTAGGAACACTGTAGGAGAATGTGCTGAAGGCTGAAAACCTCTATTCCCATCCTACCAAGAAGAATCCAGCTGTTAAGCACCATTAATATTCAGCACCTTGACTGCCAGAACTTCAGACAAATTGTTCCAGCTGCAGTTTTGGGGGGTTTTGTGGCTATCACAAGAGGTTTGTCCTGTGCTCTCCCCCACCCCAGCCGGATCAGCTCCTTGTCTGGATGGGCCATGTGGCAGCACGAGCACCAGTGCCAGGGACACAGTGTCCTGAGCAAGGGCAGGACTGACCCAGTTAGCGAAAACCCGCAGTCGTGTCAGCTCAAAGCAAATATGGGATGCAGCCTCGGTGTCTCGGGATAGATAGCACTTCTCTCCAAAGGGTGCTGGGAGGCAACAGAGCTTTAAATGGGTACATTTAAAGCTGAAGACAGCATAAAGAATGGCAGGAGGATGGGGGGAAGGAAGGTTAATGTATTCCAAGACAAGCAAAATCATTAAGGATGACCAACAGAGCAATGGGAGATGCGCACACTGACATTTAACTTCAGCTAGCCAGGTGCTGGATTAAAATGAAGCAAAATAAACATCCCCATGCATATTTTTCTGTCCCTCAGAAGCAGTGACAGAACCTAATGATGCTCTTGAAGACTCTCCTGCTAAATTATCCACTGTCTATTACTACCAAGACTTGCTTCTTATACTTGCTGGAACAAAAAAAAGGCTGATAAAACAAGCTACAGCATATTCCTCCAGCTCACCTAAGTGATGCCGAACTCCTCAGCCTCCAAAAAGGGACGTGCTTACAAAAACCAGGGAAGGAGGATTATCCACATCAAATCTGACAAGAAACAAGTGTCTGTCAGACAGAACAATACAAGATCTACAGTTTCGTACCAGGCCAGTCCTTTGCCAGTATTTCTACACCTGGAAAAGCAGAGCACTGCTGACAGCAGCCCCACTCTCAGCATACATTATGTAGTAAAAGAAATTAAGATATAACAGCTCAAAAAATGAGGCTACAAACATTCACTTCATTAGCGCCCAAGAAAAAAATTGCATTTTTGAGAGTATTTTTCAGCACATTCTAAGACTTTGAGTGAAATTCCATTCAAGAAATCACTTCCACTCCAGCCTGCAATGAAGTGGAAAGAAGACAGCCTCCAGGCACTGAGATTAAGCCATGGCCAAGGCAGCAGAGCGAGGCAATGATAAAATCATCACCATCAGCACACAGCACTCCTCTGGCTGCTGCAGCATCATGGTGGGCTCATCAGCTCCCTCCAGGCACTCATGTCTTTGAGACACAGACAGAAACAGCACCCTGCTGCTTTTCCAGCCTGCAATCCTCCCTTGCCCTTACAATTCAGGAGGAAGCTTTCAGTTGCAAAATGCCCCTGCATTGCAGGAAGCTGTTCACATTCCCAGCCCAGCCAACACTCCTCTGTCCTGAGAGGATGAGGATGAACATGACAATTCTCAGTCTCAACACTTGTAGCTGCCCATGGAGCTCAGCACAGGACAGGTCTCCACTGTTCTGTCTGAAGAGAAACCTTGAGCCAAACCCATAGAAAACTATTTACTGCAGTTTTGGAGGACCTGTTGCAATAAGCTCCTTAAAACTGTGCTCAGTTGAACAGCTTAGTCACAAAAAGATGGTGGGTTTTCATGGAAGACAACCCTTGATTTTCAAGCTATAATTTCTATCACATTCTGAGAACCACTTCCAGCTTCAGTGGTACAAACCACACTGATGGGAGTCAAGCAGGTACACCGGCATCTTTCCAAAGGTATTACAAAATGACTGATTAGCCCAGAAATAGAGAATAACATCTCTGGTGCCAGCTATCCATGAAATTGGTTCACTAAGTCCCTAACTCTACTGGCATCAGACACAAAGTTTTCCTCTTATGCCAGTCCAAGTCTCCCATAATGAGTGACTGCACAGAGTCAAAAAGCTCTACACCCACAGCCAAGAGCACCTCTGTTTTATCAGACTGCAATCCAAAACTGCTGCACAGGTCTTGAGAGTCACTTCAGTGCAACAGCCCCACTCTTTCTGTATCCTATTCAATCAAGAGAGAGTACATCTCCCTCCTTTTAGGAGCTGAGAGTTGTTCATACACCGTGTTTTTAAGTAAAAGTCTTTCAAGTAAAAAATTAATAGCAGTTCCAATGAAACTGATTTCCCAGTCAAGGTCCCACTCTGCAAAGGAAAACAGGTTCTGCCTCCAGTCACTGACTTCCACACAATTGTCCAAGGATTATTCTGCCCATAAGCAAAGCGAGCATCCTCATCCAAACACAGCTGAAAACTTCTGCCTGAACACCAACTCAGTGGTGAGCTCCAACAAGAAACCATGATCCACATCACCACTGAGAACTCCAGCCTTCTGCTTCCCTGCTCACCATTCCAGTGACTTTCCTGACAGTTTAAGCCCACCCTCAGCTTGCCAACACTTACATGAAGAACTTGCCTTTACCCACTCAAGTGCACCTCCTTGTCATCTCTGGGGGAAAGAGACTCCAAAAGTAGCAGTGGTAAGAGATTTCATGAATTTTTATCCTTCATCACATACACACTCACAAATCCAAAAGCTGACAGCACATCAGAAATGAAACCACACATGGACCTGCCAATTCTACTACTAAGCACACTAACATTCAAAAGAAGGTAATATTTCAATGCACTTTTTTTTCAAACTAATGAATCAGATTCCTCTGATTCTCTTACCATTCACAGCTTTTTCTATCAGTTCTTCACAAGCATCGAAGTCCCCCTTCAACACCAGTTTGTCGTGCAGGTCTGTCAACATGGGGTGCTCCAGTGCAATCTTGGTTTTCTTCTGCAGCGACTCGAAAGCCTCGGTGTAGTTGTGCTGCCGAAAATGCTTTAGGCAAAGGCGAATGGCTTCCTGTTCACGGTACTACTGGAACACAAGAAAACCTCTGAGACATGGAGATTTTTCCTTGGACCACCACTGCTGGCAACTACCTGTGAACCTGCCCAGAGACAGGATCTCCTATCCACGCCGCACAAGCGGCTCGCGAGCTCACGGAGGAACGCTGCGTGAGACACATTACGAGCTGTGCAGGCATTTACTTGCCAACAGAATAGAAATTATACAATTTGGTGTCATCCAATTTAATAAGCATACGAGAAGAGAATGTATGGTGTCCCAGATCTCTGGGGTGACCATTATTTCCCCCCCATCTGCTTGGCCCTGCTGTTCAAGGCCTACATGAAGCACAGAGCAGGAAAAAGCCTTCGCTATCAGAGTTACATAATTTGATTGTATGACTCTTACATAACAAAATAATTTAGAAGAGTAAGTAGGTCACAGCTTTTCTAGAAGCAGAAGGAATAAAAAAAAGGCTGTGAGAATAGGAATACTTGCAATGACCAGCACTCCTGCCACAGAAAGGCAGAAGGCTGACCCCAAATCTTGCAGGTTCGTGAGGGTTTGGGATCAGCAGCACCAAGGATTTATGTGCACGCCAAAGTTTTAACTTCTAAATATTCCCCTGCATTTTGAAGCAGAACCTCTGCTTTCACACCACGGATGGAGCCACAGCTGCCCATCTCCCACTCAGCTGTGGGAAGGGCTGAGAAAGGTGAGAGAAAACCCACGCTGGGTCAAACATCCTGGCACAGACACAAGAGGGAGTAGTAAACTCTGAGTAAGAGCTACAATTTTCAAAGCTGCTAACAAGACGCATAAGAAACACAGATTTTTAAGTTGATAAGTAGCAGAACCACTTATTTTAAATAGATTTTTCAAGCCTAAATTCTAAGGCATTAAAGAAAAAAAAAAACTTCAATTTCCATCTTTAACACACAACTGTGGTAGAAAGTAAATGTAACTTTAAGCATCTATAAGACTGATCAAATTACAGACAAAAGATTTTACTTCTAAATGGACACTACTGCTAAAAGTGAAGTTTATAGTATTTAAATGAACAGAATCTTTCTGAGAACCTGGAACCAACACTGACATCCAACAAAATTTAGTGCTCTCGAAAGAATGGCTCGATAGCAAGAATCTCATAAACTGAAGCAGCTAAAAAGAAACACGGCCATGTGCTGTATTTTTAGTTCTTAATCCATCAGTATTTCACAGCTGCAAATAGCCAGAACTATGCATTTTTAGAAAACCAGTTCCCAGCCCACATAAAGGCCAAGGACATGTACCGATAAGAATGCAAGGCTGCAGCAAAGAATTATTAAAGCTAAAACAGTTTTACAGCACAACTGGCAAAAAACAACTCCTTTTTTTCCTTTCCAGGAGATGCCTAAGACACTCTCTTTAAGCAAATCTTCACTTGCACGAGTCAAGGCCAAAACCAAATTAGATTTCTTCGTTCAAAGGGATAGCAAGCAAAAGGAGAGCTGCACACCACTAACTACCAGCTTCTGCATTTTTAGATCCTCCAGTTTAGAAATCAGACAAAATGCAGACTTGGGACAGAGGGTACTTCCTCCCTTCCACTGAGCTTCTCATGACTGATAGACTTGGCTTAGATAGCCAGGAATTACTTGGATGGAGTTTGGCCACTTGATGCAATATAGAAGTTTATATTGAAGTGATACCATAGTAGTACTTCAGAAGTTAAATGTAAAAATTTGCTTTAAGCAGAAAAAGTGTATAAAAAATATATAAAAGACTCCTTTTTAAATGCTGTCATACAGGTTTAAAGAGATGACAACCCAAATAATAGCTTTGATCTGAAGTTGTAAATAATTCCTATGGTTAAAAACGTAACAAGAACATGGGACTAAGACATCAACACTGTCATATAAATATACTTGTAGAATTAAAAATACTTATTTTTAATTACTGCTCATTATCAGAAGGGGTACCTAGTGGTACCCCTTCTTAGGTGCTGAGGTACGTCCACTCCTCAGGAAATAGCAGTAAGGCTTTTTGGAGGCAGTAGGCTGAGCTGGACAGCAAGGAGAAAGCACTGAGGAATGTTTCAGTCCTTATCCATTATCCCCAGCTCCACTCCCCTAAGGAGAGGGAGGTCTTGCTGGCACAAAACAAAACGGAAGGGCAACGTGGTGTAGAACCTTCCTCTCATCTGATGTCGCAGGCAGTGAAGAATTATTACAGTTCAGACTCTGAGATTTCCAAAAACACAGATGAAAATATTCCCACCACCTCAAAGAACTGGAAGAAACAACTCAACCTTTCTGCCTTTCCCTAAATATGGGATAGCACATCCCTCTCCATGGATCCAGCAACAGTGGTCTCTCCTCTGTGAGAGAGGAGAACATCAGTGACACATGCACTCATCACCAAAAACTTGGCAGTGGATCCCAGCAGAGCCCATACCATCGTGACTCAGTCTCTGCACTGCTGCTTTGGGGCTCCAAGCTTTAGGAGAACAATGCTGGCACTCCTTGAAGAAGCTGTCCCTACACACAATGCTGACCAGGAAAAGTGCCGATTCCATGGGATAAGATGGAACAAAACAGATGCAGACATCATCACTGCATGACTCCTGACCAATAAAGAAAATAAAAATCAGAGCTTCCTGCTTGTAGCAACTGGTCCAAACTGCCAGACACACCACCACGTGCAGAGCCAGCAAAAGGAAAACCATCAGCAGCTTCTGTCAACTGGAGTTTTCAGAACTGGACATCCATCATCAGCTGACTCATGACCACAACACCACTTGGACCATAAAGCAGCTCCACACAACTTCCACTGTGCTGGTTATTTAAATCCTCCACAAAGCAGCTCATGATGTTGGTGTAAATGGGCACGAGCCAGACACCACAGTCACACAGGGCTTCTTCACCATTCTGGCAGCACCATGAACTAATCACACAGCCTCTATCCCCTTCTAAGTTCTTCCTTCTGAAAGCAAAGATACACTGCTCCACTACTCAGTCCTACTCAGCTGGGAAGGATGTCTTCTCTGCAACACAATATGAGTTTCATTAATTGTTCCAGAAGATCCAATGCACAAAATGTACCAATAAAATGTGTTCTGGATGTCAGTGTGCACTTCCCTCCCACAGGAGAGGCATCTCTAATACTCAATTAAATACAGGTTATAAAAATAAAGCTTGGAACCCTTTGAACTTTCTGTCTATCAAATGACAAATGGCATAAATCATCTCATCTCACGGTCCAGTGGCACCAGCCCCACTCTGTTCCAGGGTATTCAGCAAAAAGACAGTAAGAGGGAAACATCTAAAGTGCAAGACACCAACATGGATTCTCTTTAAAGAAAGGTCATTTTTATACCCTGTAACAAAAGCTGCATCTGTAACCCAAAAGGCTCTGGACTCCACGGACTGGAGTTAGAAGAATCAGAAGGCAAGAAGAGGGAGAAATGGAATCCAGTTTTGTTAAGATTCATTTCCCTTCCAATACAAATACTACTTTACTAATATTGTCCCCTTTGGCTTAGTGTTCCTTTCTTTTATGTTCTTCTTGTGATGTCTACCTGGAAGGTTTTTTGGGTAATGCTGGTGGTTTTGGGGTTTCTTGGGGCTGTTTTGTTGGTTTTTCAAAGAAAACAAACAGATAAAATTCAGAAAGTTTCCCTTAGGGTCAAATTCAGCCATGTGGTTTCAACTATGCATGTTTGCTGTTTTAATAGCTGATGTTCAAGGAATGAAAAGGTCACATCACTCCAGTAAAAGAACTTTCACAAGATTCTGAGACTGGGAATCTTCAAATAAACAGGCATCTAAAATGCAGGCCTACCTTGCTGTACCAGTTGAGGCACGGCTGGACCACATCTGGATCATCAATGCCATTTAGTTCAACATACCAGATACTAAAATTGAAGCTAGGTCCCCAGGATAAGAGTGGAACTGGAGAAGAAATGAAAAGGAGAAAAAGTATGCATAAACATCAAACAATCACTATTGCAACAGAATGCTTTTAAAGTTTACACAAAATTCAGTGTTTCTGACTTAAGTTCTAGCTCATTAACTTAGCTTAGGAAAATTACCAAATACATCACGTTCAAGTTTGTCATTTAAAGCAACCTGTGCTGAGCAACTTTAACACAGCAGATCATTACAAAGCAGAAGCTTGCTTTAAGCAGAAGAGCAAAAACACTATCATTAAAAACAGCTCCAAGAGGCAACAAGCTTTGACAAGCATGGGAATCACGAGCATACTAGCGACAGTATTTGCTCCTCATAGTACATTTATTTCCCCATTTGTCAGCAACAATTATTTTCCCTAATGGTGAAGACAAGAAGCTTGGGTATTTTAAATTTTACAAAATTAGTAACATCTGCAAGTTGTGGAGGAGCGAGGGAGGGATAACTGTCAGTTTGTAATTTAAAAACTCTGTTTTTAAAAAGCTTTAATCAGTGCAGTTTTTTTGCTGATACTATTTTATCTGAATATTGGAACAAATGGTCTTGAAATACTAAAAGACCCATGAAACACACTACAGCCTCTCACCTATGGCTTCTCTACCACTCTGGGTTAACATCTGTGGCCTTGAACTGATTTTGTGGTTATTCTGCAGGTTAAGACCTGGTTCTGCTTTTTGAAGCAACTCCAGCTCCCAGAAAACTTGTGTGTGAACTCTGACTCCTTAAAACTGCAGTGAAATCAAGTGGTTTCATTTCAAATACTTTTGTTTCCTTTTCATTTGACTGTAACTGATAAACAGGAAAAGACAGTATTAAAGTTGAATGAGCAGTTACCAGCAACTACCTCCTCCCTTCCACTATTTCTGCCACTAAGAAATTGCCTGTTGAAACAGGCACCATGAAATACCACTGAGATTAACCTGCTGAACTCATGTTTTTCTGACCTACTCCTTGAAGAAATAAAAACCCCAAACTCATCATAAAGTTGTTCTTGAGCTCTTACAGGTTCTTAAGCATTTATACCTCAAACAAACTACACCTATGGTTGTCTGCAATGTGTTTGGGCACAAGGCACATGTTCGAACACATGATTTTCTAAGTTTTAGAGGGTGTATTTACAAGCCTATTGCTAAAGACTCATGATAACTTCTGGGAACAGTCAAGATCCGAAGAGACTTTGTATATGCAATTCTTAACTGATTTTAACATCCTTAAGAAGGTACTTTGCATGTTACAGCTCTCAAACCATCTTTTCAAACAGTTTTTTTCAACTTGATTATTAAGCACACAGTGTGATGCTTTCAGAGCAGTTCCTTGTAGGTGCGTGTTTGCGGAGAGAAGAGAGAAGTGAAGTGGTCAGAAAAAGCAAGAGTCACCTGTCTCCCATCCACATTCCACACTCTCTGCCCAGGAAATTTCCCTCTTGTTGACTTTCATCCCCTGCACAAGCTGAGTGTTGCCATTAGGGTAACTTAACACCATAAAACATGACTGCTGCTAAATTCAAGTTGGGTCCCAGATATCCTACCCATTACTGCAGCAGTCTGACAAAATACCACATCCAAGGGTAACACCTTTGGTCTGCCCTCAGACCTGAACACAGGCAGGTGGTCAGCTTTTGGTCAGCTATAAACATCAAAGTATATCCATCAGCTCCCTGAACTGAAATACTCAACTAAACCACAGACCATCTCAAATGGGCCAAGACCATACATTTCCTAATGGTAGATCTGAGGCCAATTTCCAAACTGAAGTATTACCACCTTCTCTATCCACCCCTATTTCTTTTCAGCAATTCTCCTCAGAACTTATATGAGCTTTTCTCAGAAAAAATTAACAATTCACCCTCTTCTCTCTTTCAACCCCGAAGAAGTTACTGGGATGTACACAAGAATCTGGGGTAGCTCCCACCACAAGAAAAAGCAAAGCCATCAACTTACTGACTTTTGTCCTCCCCACAGTTAACTCAGAGCTTCTAGCAGCCTTTACCAAAAGGAAAAAACAAAACACCACAAATGGTGATTTTTAACAGCAATATTTTCATGGTGTAACCATCTTTTCTAAGGAAAGCACATTAAGCTGTACAGGGAAGGGAAGGAAAACACTTCCCCAGCACTGCACAGGCAGAGAAAACTGAACCTGATCTTTGTAAATGACTCCATAGGAGCAGGAAAAGAAAGCTGAAGGTTGAGACTGAAATGTGATTTCTGTTCCAGTTAGGCAAGTTGAAGTGTTCTGCTGGATCATCTCCCCATTTTTGAACTTCTTTCCTGACTCCCAGGAGACACCTCTCACCCTTTCTTCTGCCCTCCCTTTCTTGAGGCCTCCATAGGAGTGCTCAGATCTTCAGAAAAATCTCCTTTTAGAGCACCCACAATCTGACTTATACCTGGAAAGAGAAGGCACTAAGTGCAGCATGGAAGCACTTTTTTCTGCACACCTTTGAGATGGAAATGCGCTACACTCAAAGATATTGAAAGCCTAAAGATATATAATTCCTCCACTTTTTATCATAAAGCCACCTCACCATGTTTTTTTCCTGCAGGTACCACAGCAATCCATCCTAAAAGGTGTAACTGTTCAGAACAGTTGAATTGTCACTCCACAGTGAGAGGAGCTCAGCAGAGGAAAAATAATTTTTTTTAAAAATCAATATTCTTCTGAGAAACAGAAGGTATTTGAATCACTTAAACACTTCTTAATCCATACAAGGATGATTTTAGGGGATACTTCTCAATAATAGCTATGACTACAGAAGGACTTCAACTCTACAGTAGAGAAGATAATAGCAAGGGCATTAAACATGGTAATTTTAAATACCTCTCTCAAGCTAATTTCTGTGTCCCTCATCTAGGCAGCCATACGAACAGGTACACTTACAAAAATAAAGAAAATATCCATTAAAAAAGTATCCCTCATTTTTGTTCTATCAAAGCCTAAAAATCTTGAAGCCTAGTTACCAAGTTCCATGCTAGTAACAAGCTGCAATGAGAATTACACCTGGCATTTTTCAAGTTCTTTCATGGCAATCAGTCTTTACACTTTCTGCTTTCAAGGACACAGCACAGAAAAATCTCTGCTTGGAGGAATCATGAGAACAGAGCCAGAAACAAAGCTCACAGACATGAAGAAGATTATTCTTCGATATTTTGTCCGGATAAATACCTTCTTCTCTCTCTCCAGTTCTTTAATGAGGTACTACATGAAATGTAAAAATTACCTGTCAAGTAAGTCAAAAGCCTGCACAACTGGGTATTTCAGTGCTCAGGAACTGAAGTTGAAGTAATTAAACTAACAGAAGTGCAACGCTTTTCTTGACAGAAGGAGAGAGGTTATTCTTTCTGCGTTTTATGAGCCTGAAAATTCCTCTGATACGTGAGCAATGGAGGCAGGAGCAGAAACTTTCCTCTCTCCCAGACCTCCCCACAGTTCCTCCTGCCCCATGCCCCCACATAAACCCCACTGCTGTGTTGCTGACAGTGCTGTTGTCAGTCCCTGTGCTGATGTGTGGAATCATAAAGCCAGTTCCTGATGCAAGTGCTGCGAACCCCCAAACCCCAACCTCAGCGATAGCGGGATTTCGCCGTGTCAGTCCCCAAGAGTCCAAAAGGGCAGATTTTGGCCTCGTTTCCTGGCACTGTTACAAGGAACACAGCAGAGTGCTTGAAATTTTGAGTTACTTTGGCTAGCAGCTTGGAAATTTTAACAAACTCAAAACATTTTCAAGCTGTGAATCTAAAAAATAACAGAATTTCGTAACAGTGTTTTGCAGTTGTTTCACAGCAAAAAACGCTCTCACAACTTCATCAACAAAATGACACCAGCCATCAACCAGAGGCTTTCACAAGTTTGGGTGAAAAGATCATTTCCAGTCCTGTCTTAGCAAAGGAATTCCTTCATGGAAGACAGCTTCAGGAAATGAAAGGCCATAGAAAAAGGAAAAATCATCTCAAACCATAAGCAGTGAGGAAGTGACAGCTCAATGCAAACCTAGTATTAATGTAGATAATAATGTTTCTTCATGGATAGTTTGGGTTGGAAGGGACCTGAAAGAGCATCCAACTTCATCCTCGTAACGTGGGCAGGGACACCTTCTACTCTCCCAGGGTGCTCCAAGCCCCATCCAACCTGGCCTTGGACACTTCCAGGGATCCAGGGGCAGCCACAGCTTCCCTGGGCAAACCTGTGCCGGGGCCTCACCACTCTCACAATCAGAAATTTCCTCCCAATATCTAATCTAAATCTACCCTCCTTCAGATAAGGCTGTTTCCTCTTGTCCTATCACTACATGCCCTTGTGAAAAGTGCTACATGAAGATCCCATCCCAAGAAAACAAGGTACTCATGCAATTTCAGAGGAAAATATCCCAGTAATAGAAATTAATCAGCATTTCACTTTCATAACAAGTTTCAACTCACAGCTACACTTCATTTCATCAAAACACACTTTCCTGGAATACAATTTACACATCCAAAGAAGCAGCCAGAAATCTTTCCACTGGCCCCTTTAGCCCTCCAGGAACTACTTGCTGGTTTTTAGCCACTGAAAAATAACATTTTCCAAGAACTTAATATTGGAAGCTTCAGAATAAAAAATAAAGTTTTTAAAAATTCATTTAACTTCCCTGATGTAGTCAACCTTTAACTCAATTCCTCTGCTACTCTTGAGGTTTCCTAAAGCCAAGCACTACAGTTGCTTCCAAAAGTAGCAGCCAGAAACCAGCCCAGTGAACAACCAAGTCCTCTGCTTCTCTAAGAACAGGAAACCCCACAGATGATTACTGGATTCCCAGCCTGAAGCTCTCAGTTCCTGACAAACATGAGGAGATTCAGAAAGAACACACTGGAGCAAAGGGCTCAGAGGGGAGCCCCTACACAGACACTATCATCAGAGTCTTGGCAAAGGAATTACTCAACACATCAAAACACTCCTAAATTCATCTAAATTAGCCAAGAGGATCTTATCTCATTTTTCAGCAACTACCTCCTTGCTCTATTTTTAACCCTAAACAGCTAGTTTAAACCCAGTCATTCTTGCACTATCTCAGTAGGTAGGAAGGGAAAGATAAATTTACTGAGCAAGCTGAAAGGCTCCAAATCCTTGGATTAAATCCAACAACTGTAAGGCTCTCGTTCTCTCGGGCCTGCAGAAAGCAAGGAAGAGATATCCTCACCTGCTCCCACCACACGTCCCAGTACCTGGCCTTTGGGAGCACCCCCTCAGCCCGTGCCCCAGCCAAACCAGCCATCAGGGGGTACAACCCTTCCCTGCCCCAGGGTGTCATCCTTAGCCAGAGGTGAGTGAGACATTGTGATACGAGCAGCAGGGAGAGAACAAGGGAGGCTTCTGCTGTTGCTTTACGTGTTGCGAGCGTGTTTGAGAACGAAACTTTTCAAGCTTTTTTACACTCGAAAGCTGTCAGTGCTGAAACTTTTACTGGTATTTAGCTTAGTTATTTATTTAAAGCTCCATATAGCAATTCATAGGAGGACAGTAAGCAGCTTCTCCCACAATTAGTTGACTCAACAGCTGTATTTCTGAAAATTGCTATTTTGCTTTCACTCCCCAGGATCTAAATTATGAAGCTACTATTTCTTATTAACAGGACTTCACTGTTTTCCAATCTAACCAGCCTAGAAGATGATGAAATGGAACAGCTATTGTGGATACTTTGCCTGAGTACAATGAAGTCACAAGTGCCAAGACAGGCACAAGTATCAGAAGAGATTATTTTCTACTCAGAATGCTGAAAAAATGCATTTACCTATCTTAATGAATCGACAGGGGAACATCTGTTCATCAATTTTATGCTTCAAGGTGAATGTTTCTTTGTTATAATCATTCTTTAAGCCACTGTGGGAAAAAATAAATAAGGTTACTAAATCTTACCTTGTATTTTAGGACTAGCTAATAA
Organism: Promerops cafer; assembly: GCA_013398275.1. Lineage (NCBI taxonomy): Eukaryota > Metazoa > Chordata > Aves > Passeriformes > Nectariniidae > Promerops > Promerops cafer. The sequence goes on from VZSE01015289.1 coordinate 124,807, forward strand.
ATGCAATCTAGGTCACGCCTGAAACGCGCAGCTTGTTTCACACCACCCTGAATCATCAGTACACGTGCTGGACCAAGGCCTGGGCTGCTCTCCACCTACCTGTGCCTCCCTGGGAGGCAGCACTGGGATTTTGGGAGGGAATTGGCTTTGGATCAGTGCTGCTCCTCTGCACCTGGAACCTGAGACTTCAGCTCCTGATGTGCTGAACTGCACTCTTCCATTCTCAAGAGGGAGATGGGTCAGATCTCAGAATTATCACCCTGACAAAGTGCTTTGTGATTCATTTATGGGCATTGCTTTCTAAAAATATCAAATATTTAGTATAATTTACCAAAAATCTTAAGTCCATTTTTACTGAAAATACAAGTACAGGTCCCAAAATGAGGATTTTTATTAAACTTCAGCAGAAGTGAAACAATATTAAATGCCAATAATTACTGTGATACTAGAAGACCTCTTCCCCCACAATTGTAAGAGTGATAAAGGCAAATTTCAAGACTGATGTACCTAAAAAGGGCAAAAGTGTGGGAAGGGTTGTGGATAGATTCTACATGGTCCTGAATGAAACCTGCAACATAGAATTTCCCATGTTTGTCCATGGCTACTCTGCTTGACTACAGATGATGTACCCCATACATTCCCTGGAGATGGACTTCTCTTCTCTAGGCCTCCGAAAATACACCAGTTCTTGCTACTCTTTTCTCTTGTACTCCTGGATTTTCACTCTCATTTCCCTTTCTGAAACAGCACACTCCTTAAAAGGCCCTTGCAAATTTACATTAGCAACTACTCAGAAGTTCTGGATTACCTAAATAGCTAAAAGGCTCTTTTTTTAGTCCCTATCAGTACAACTCTACCAAATACAACTAAACAAAGGAAAATGGCAGGTTTCCATTTGCCTGTTTGATTTATTTACCCATCTGAAAAAGGCAGAGCAGCTGACTAGTTCAGAACTTTAAGGCTGCAACAAGGGTTTTAAAATGGGAAGGTTACTTGGGCTTTTAAAAGTTACTTCAAAGTCCCCTACACCTGGGGAATCATTTCTCCCATGCCTCAAGCACATGGGAGGAAGGAATTGCAATCCAGCAACGCTGCACCCAGTGCTCAGCTCTTCCAAATCCCCAAGAGCTTGCTCTCCACAAACCCTCCGTGGTTAGAGCAGGATAAGGAAGGCTCCTGGAGCGAGCATTGGGATTGCTGCTCTTTGACCTGACCATAAACACGAGGGCAGCCAATGGCAGGGTCACAACCACAGCTCTGCCCCACTGCTGGCCATGTGTCTGCTGGGGAGCCAAGGGGGAAGAGTATTTTGGTCCAGCCTTTATGATTCCCAGAGCTGACAGAACCACGTCTTACCTGGATAAGAGATCTGTCATATTCTCCTCATTCATCCCACCAAAGACTTTAAACTTCTTTAAATTGCAGACATGTGTTTTCTCATATTTGCCAAATGTGATGCTCTGGACTATGGCAGGTCTTTCAAGCTTCAGAATCAAATACTGTGGAAGAGAAAACAGTGAGTTTGAATATTAAAGCCAAGGCTGCAAAACATGCTAAGGGAGAAGCATAACAGCCTCCAAATATTCAGTTTACGAAGCCAGAGAATGAAAGTGAAAATGAAACCTCCCCATTATGATATTTTTTCATTTGATCCTGGAATGAAGGAAAGGTTTGTAAGAAATATTATTTTAAAATCAGTTTACCTAGGAAAAAGATTTGGTTGAACTATTTATGCCTAGCAATTCTATTCAGAGCTTACATACATTCCTTTAAGTTGGACACGAGACTTCCTGAAATGTGGCAAATAGGATCAAACTACAGAGAGTGAAGATACAAACACCCACTACAGCCTGAAATGAAACCTAAACTGAATATACAATTAGATAAATACAGTATGTTCCACATGCTAAGAGAACATCAAATTACTTTTCCTCTCTGGGCTGATGCTGTTTAACCACTGAACACAAAGTTTGGTGTGTGGCAAACACAGGAACCAGCTGCTTATTAACCATCCCAAATAAAACTGAGCCCCTTAATTACAGAAAAGGAGCTTTACACAGAAAATGACAATGTTCTCCCTTGTGAACATTTGCTCCCCTCTCACACTGGGTGGACACAATCTGTGTACGAGTAGTCAGATTATTTATACTCAGGCCGCAGCTACCAGCCTCACCAGCACTGCTGGAGGAAGAGGTCTGTTCCCATGGAAAAGCAGGTGCAGGTAAGCACTTGCACCATTCATCAGGGACCACTGAGTATCTTCCCCTACCAAACAGCTGTTGGGGGGAGTCAGGAGACACCTTGTTTTGCAGAATATATCGAGTTTTATATCTGAAAACAATGTGTTTAACTCTCTTCCCTGATTTCTCAGAAATAAGCAGTGCACCACAGAGGCAAAGCACAGAATGACAATTACTCATCGTGCTGGATTTTGTTACAAAACTCTGTCATCAGGACTCCAGCACAAGCAGATCAGCACGTTGTAGGACACCTCCCACCACAGGCTCTGCTGGTGGCCCTGTCCTCCAAGCAGCAGCACTGCCAAGCCAGACACAATGCCTGACTTTTGGCCTTTCATCGACATCAAGTAGAGTTCTTCACGTGTGTGTGGCTGCTTTCTGTAGATCCTGAGTAGAGACTGAGTAGTATCTCCTATGCTAAACCTCTTCAGATAGTATCTGCTATCCTAGACAACTCCATCAGTAGGGCAATCTTACCCTAGAAAGGTGACTTTTGGGAGAGCAGCAGAAAAACCGTGCTCATCCATTTAGTTCTCAGTCTTTTTTTTTTTTTCAGCCCTATAAAGCAAATAACTCTCAATCTAGGAGCAGTACTGATACTGTTCTGGACAGCACCAGGATAAAGGTATGGTGAATAAAGGTTTGACCTCTATGGCTGGTTCCTACTACATTTACAAAAAGCTTAGATTAAGATAAATACTTGTACATAGAGTAGTTAACAGATGAGGATGCAGACTAGATAGGTCCTAATAGCAAATTTACTGTCAAAGGTGTTTCTAGCATCTCAAATTTTTTTCAAAATTAAGAAAATTAACCAGTAGCAACACTGTAAAGGTACAAAAAAAAAAGCTTTGGTGCTTTTCCAAATACTTTCAATGAAAAATTTCTACTTCTGTGAAGAACACCATCCACCTAAACGTCAGAACCCACCGTTTACACAGCAGCAAGCCAGGCTGTGTCTCAAAGTACTTCCCAAACTTCAGGAAAAAAACCCCCCAGTAAAATTCTATAGAGAAAACTGATTTTCTAAAGCAGAAGAAAGGAAAGGATCAGCAAAAGGACGGTCCTTTAATGAGCAAGGCAGCACTTGATACATGGCACAGCCCGCTGCCAAAATTCCCATACAGAACAGACAGTACACAATGTCTAAGAACTCCTCCTACACCATCATATCTTCCCTGCAGAGTTCTCCCAAAGCTGGAAAAGTGAAGCCAGCACTACCAGCAATTGCAATTCTTAATCCTGCTGGAATCCCAAACCTAATGCCTGGGCCATGAACACATACTTTCTCAAGTACCACACAAGATTTGCAAAAACTTGGCACAAATGTCATCCTGCATTATTCAATTCTTACCCTAAATTAAGGGAGAGAAAACCAGGACTGCAGTTAAATCCCTTTTGCCTGGAAGGGAGCAAGACACAGCAATTACTCCACGTGGCCAGCAGTGATTTCTTAACCCTACAGATAGAGAGGGAACTCTGCTGCCCTCCTTCCCACTTCCACACATCCCACCACCTGCTGAGTCATGCAGACCTTACAGAAAATAGAAGCACAAAAGCTAAACTCAACCTTTTTTTGTGAATTATCTGCTGACTGATATGGAAACAAAAGACAGATTTGCTGTAAAACCCTGTACCTAGGTATGTGTTTTTCTGGTTTATAATGCATACACCCAGACATCAAACTGAAAGACTTTCAAACTAAAAGATAAATTTAGATTAGCTATTAGGAATAAATTCTTTACTGTGATGGTGGTGAGACCCTGCAGATTCCCCATCCCTGGAAGTGTCCAGGGCCAGGTTGGACGGGACTTGGAGCAACCTGGGATGGTAGAAGGTGTCCCTGCCCGTGGCAGGGGGCTTGGAATGAGATGTTTAAGGACCCTTTTAATGCAAACTAGTCTGTAATTCAATGATATATGTAAAAAGACAGAGATGTGCTTTTTGGGTTTCTATACAAACACACACCGCTGCTGCTGTGTGGGTACCAGCTATGAATCTCACTGATGTTGAAAAAACACACTGCCTCAAGAGCTGCTAACAGCTGGCTGCATGGATATTTTTGGACTGCTACCAGGATTTCAGCTGTGACAGACTATTCTCTGTAGCTCTAAAAGATGTGACAGAAGTGTCTGTAGGATCAAGTGATTTATTGAACCTGGAGAGAACAAGTCTATGAGACTTTAGGCAAATACACCAAGATATTTGACACTTTTCCATTTTATTGCTGTGAGTAACATCAGTACATTTAATGTCCACGTATTCATGCAGTATTCCAAAAATCCAAATTATAACTGAAGTGTTTGTCCATTAGAACATGGCACACAGATACTAATTGGCACGATTGAGCAAAAACCTCAGCCCAGTTGTTAGACCTCAAATCAAAACACTAACAAAAAAGATACTACAGAACACTAGAAAAGGAAAGCTTCTGGTTTCTGACTGAACACATCTGTAAGTAAATATGCACAAAGAGCAGAGTAAGTCACGTATGGCACTTCAGCACCCCAACAGCTGCTTACAGTGCACCCCCAAAAAAAAGCAAGTCCAGCCTTGTCACACTGGGAGCTGCAGCAAATTCCAAACTTTTTTGAAGCTCTGGCCTGTGCTACCATTTGATGGCAACCATATGCAGGCTGCTGCATCACACAACGGAGTGTAAATTTTATTAATGTATTTTAAATTAATTCCTGATACAATCTACACAGCAGGATGGAAATCAGAGGAAAACTGGTCTTAGATGCAAAACTGAAACCAATTGTTTGGACAATGCCACTAACTTTATGCACATGATCTTCAACTGTTCAACATTCCTACCTGCACAACACTGGAATGGGCTGGCCAGGGAGCAGGTGGCAGAGTCACCATCCCTGGAGGTGTCCAAGAAACAAGTGGATGTGGCATTTAACTGGACCCTGGCACTGAGAAGGTGGTGATTGGTAAAAGGTTGGACTCTGATCTCAGAGTCAAACCTAATTGATTCTGTGATCAAATATGCTGAACCAGATTCCAAACTGCACTACACAAGCTGCCTGTACAATTAGAGTCACACTGTCGTTTATAAGTTTCTTCCTCTTTACCCAGTTCTGCTCAAGCATTTTTTTTTAATTAGGGAACAGTGAAACTTCTATTGCATGTAAAAATAAAACCCACAAAATAACAAGGGCTGCCCTTGTCCACAACACAAACATCTCGATTGCTCTTGCAATTAAGTTGGTGGCTAAATAAAAATCTATGCTCTTGTTCTACATGTTATTAATTGAACCACTTGGGAATTAAATGCTCTGCACAGTCTTCCACATCAGACCATCACTGAAATCATCAGGATGAGCCTTTCTGACAGGGCCATGGTCTTCAGCATCACCAGCCTCACTGCTTCACACTTCCAATGTAAGCCGAGAACGGCATTAAAAATAGAACCATCAGCCCTCTCCTGCCTGAATAGGTTACTACATAACAGGTTTGTTATTAAATATATAATTTCTGGGTCATCTATTTCAAGACTCAAGAAAGATATCTAGTTTAATAAACAGAAAAACAGCTGTCAGATGTATTTCCTTTCACTGGCACTCATTCATAACCAACTGGTGGCTTTCATGGCCACGAGAATTATTTAACTCTACCATACCCATGGAGCCAGGAAAACCCTTTACTAAATATAGTCACGTGGCAGCATTTCAAGTATCTACACTTCCACTTTCATTTTCTTTCTCTTTTCAAAAAGGTTTCTTATGGACTTTAGCACATTTACTGCATTTTCATTGAGCTTCTGAACACATCTTGATGCTCTTACCTATGTTTTATCTGATTCATGCTCTGAAAGAAAAGGTGCCTGGAAAGGTTTTGTTTCAGTCAACGAGGGAAGGGAATAAACCAATGTTTAGGGACTCACTCATATTTTTACCTCTAAGCCAGCACAGCATCATCACCTCAGCAGGAAATTGCTAAACCCTGGCACAAAGGTGAGGCACTGAGGAGACAAACACGAGCGATCAGGGCTGCAGAGCTTATTAAAATATCTCACATTGAGCACACTGGACATCAGTCCTTGTGTTGTGCCTAAGCCCTGGTTTCAGCTAATAAAGCTGGGAACAAGGAGAGCTTTATTTCCCTGAGTTTTAGTTCTCTTCCTGTTCGGGCCATTATGGCCACCCACACACTTGAGCAAGCACGTCACCACACGAGTGACCGGTTTTTAACTGAAGAGCTGCCAACACAACACTTATAAAATGCTTTCCAGCTTCATTTTCTGTAAGATCCATGATGTTTATTCCAGAGATTAAAAGTCACGTGTATAAATTAACATTTTTTTGAATATGAACCATTCAACTTGACTTTTCCCCAAATTCTCTCCTCACCACACTTATAATTCAGTCATCCACTGTTTCAACTGAAGTTTTCCAAGCTAAGATTCTGCTGTATGAACTTCAGCCACTGGGAAAAAGCCAAGGAAGCAGAACACCTATATAAATGTTTTCCCTGCATTTAATTTGGCAGTATTTCAATGGACAAGGTGCAAGAACTATTTTGATCAAAATGCAACCAAATCTGGAGTTCTTTCATCTGTCAAGTATCAGACAACACAAATGAGAGCTGCTTCTACAGACACAGAAATAACAAAAACTGCACTCTTTGCACACAGGACTCTTCTGCAGATTTTAATTCCCCACTTCCTCTTTCCAGCTAATTTTTCAACAGAGAAATTAAACCGTAAAAAATGCTTTATATGAATAATTAAACACTTAGATTAGAAACATGAGAATTAGCTGCAGTATATAGTACCTTATATAATATAAAGACACTGCAAATACATCGTCTCTCTTACTCAGTGCTTAGGATTGGGCTTGCTGAACACATGAGCAACTACACAGTACTTTATATTCTCATTATTAGATACAAAGATTCAAGCAGGAGGATCCAGCAATATGGTCTTTTCCAGTCAGGCAGCCAGGTTTTCTGTTAGCTTTGTCTTTAAGTAATAGAATAAAACTCAAATACTCTCTTGCCAATCTCAGTTGCCACATGAGGACTTTTTTTTTTTGCAAGCCAGGCCTTAACTCTGGATACCTAATATATGTCTTGCTATGTGACACACAGGTAGATAATGCCAATGTTAATTCATCTCTCTCCTACCAAGAAGTTTGTGTTAAATGCCTTGCTTAGCATGCAGAGCAGCACCCAACTCTCCAGGGTTGGAGACAACTCATTCTGCAACAGTATCTCCATTCAGGTCACGACTCATACACATGAAATTTTTGGAAGACATCTCTTTAACAAGCTCGTGTGGTTTGTACAGAAGTCTGCCACTAATTAATCCCTACTTGATCTACATGTCTGACTACAACCTGCATCACTCCTCGTCAGACTTCAGTATAAATTGGGAATATTCTAAAGCATCCACTTACAGGAGGTGTGTTTCCATTCCAGAATCAGATTTTTAAAAGGACTGAATGTTCAGGATGGCTCAGAAAATTAAAGAGTGAATTTAGGCAACAGTGAAGAGCACGTCTCAGAAAAAAACCCAGTCTAAAGACACACCATGAGCCAACTCTGCCTTGGGAACAAAAGCACCCCAAGAGAAGCATGTGCTCCCTGCATTAAAGAAAGTAAAGGATGGCACAAGCTGGGATACGATCCATGCTCAATACTCATTACTCTGAAATCCATAGTTCCTAGATAGACTAAACTGCTTCAGGCCATGGATTAAAATCCTATGTTGTTTATCAAAATATAAATAAGTAAAATAATCAAATTCAAAGAGTAGTAGATACACAGAAGCATCAAGAGGATCAATATCAGTCTTCACAATCAGGTTTAAGGAATATGGTAATGGAATACAAAGGATACCTTTCCTTCTCCTCTAAAAAACCCCAAAACCTAATTTTACAGACACAATGACAAAGAAGGATTGATCAGAAAATCCAGGTGAAAGCTCTTCAGCTGCAGCAGATGACCAGCTGCTCTAGGGAGCTACCAGTGCAGACTCTAGATTTTTAACACAACTCCAAGACAAAGCAGCAAGATTTACCTGGAGAAAAATCCTGTGAGATTTCATTCATGAGGAATACTTGGATTAAGTAAGTACATAAGCAGAACTTTGCATGAGAGAGACACTGTGCAAGTCACTCTACTGTGCATCAGTGCTTTAAACAAAGAATTGAAAACAAGCAGATGAAGAGACATAGAAGCTGACCAAACTGTGTCAGAGTAATAAGGTACAGATTTAACACAGAGAGATGGATAACATTCACTGGAGGAAAAAAAAAGTGGAAAAGCATATTCTGGATAATCTAACAGCCTTAATAATAGTGAGAAAGCAATTTAGATGCTAAAATCAATACAAATCTTATTTTAATAAGGTGCTTAACCAGCATAAGAGGTGACATTTGTGTCTCTAACCAAAGGCCACATTTCTGAACGTGCTATAAGGAGAAACAAACACCAGCTCCTTAGATCTGGGATTCAAGGCCAAGAGCCTACAACAGTCTCCAGTAGTGCTGACAAAGGGGGACCTGCATGCCTCATTAGCAGCTTAATCTCACCATAAGGTTGATTATTTCCAGCATGACCACGATTGCCAAGGAAGAAACCTGAAACTTCCCCTGCAATGAAGCGCTTCTAGAAGGATCACAAATTGCTAGAAATGTAAATATCTCATGTACCAACAAGCTGCATTTTACTCAGAGAAGGAAGCCTATAAATATGTCGATGTCAATGGCAGCAGCCCACATTTAAAATAAAAACCCCTGTATACATTAAATTGTACAGCACAGCTATAGAGCAGCACAGATTCAGGAGCTTACCTGGGGAGGATAATTGCTTTCTGAAGACCATCTTGAGGATTGATCATTTGGCCTATCCACCAAGATATTCCTAAGAAACAAGAAGCCAAAAGTAATTTAAGTAACAGCTGCATATTTTACATCTCCAATAAATGTGTTGTACATTCAGATAAGTAACATTCTCATGCAACTACCTAAATCATTAGGTACAGACTCAGGTTCTCCCCCTTCTTTATTAAAGATTTTCTACATTGCTATTTTACAGGACCCATCAAAATACGCCTTTGAGCTTTGTGGTTGTGAAACAGAGCTCCAAGTTGCGAAATTAAAAAAAATTCAAATTGTGAAATAAATGTAAAACAGATTAATTTACATAGGCCTCAGTCGGTAATGAAGCGGAAAAAAATGGGCTTATACACCTCAGTAGGGTAAGAACTTTTCAATGAGGTTAAAATGATGAGCAGTTGGAGGGTTAGTAAGCCAAAAACCCTCCTTTAGTAGATAGGCAATACTGGAAGGGAGAGAGAGGGCTGCTAACCCACTTAAGCTTTCCTGGAACATAGAGAGATGACCACCTGTGTCATGCCAAATTTTAACAAGTATTTTTCATGAGCTACAAGCCCAGAACACACAAAAAAGTAGTTCAACTCTTCAACCAGCAAAATTGAGTTGCGTTCTTCACTTTGAAATAATACTATACTTGGGAATTTAATAAATTCAAAATAGTTATTTTTTGGCTAAAATGAAACAGATTCATCACGGCAGTTACATGACACATCTGCTTTCCCTTCTGTAACCATGCAGTAAAGCTCACATCCCAGATTAAATTTAAAAAAAAAAAAACAAACCTAAAAATCCCTAAAATATATATAATTATTGGCAAGGTGACAATGCACCACCTGCTGGACAGGGCTTGTGAGCTCCACCACTTCCAACAAACGAACTCGTCAGCTCATAAAACTTATGTAAAAAGAAGGAAACAGTCATCAAAAGGCTTCTGCCATCTCCATCTGCTGTGTAGGAGGAAAAGAACACGAGCATCTGGATTACTACAAAAGGCTGGAGGAAAAAGTGCTCCAATGAAAGCTCCGAAGGGAAAGAGGTTAAGTCAGAGGTTGAGCATTACCAGACAGAAATTAGCTGGCTCTTTCCACACTGGGCAGCCCAAAATCACCGCAGTAGCAACGGTATCCAGGCAGTCCCATGATGAGACAAGGGACACGGCCAGGAGCCACACCAGGGTGGCCTCTTAAATCTGAACACTTTTGAGAGCTGGCCAAGTGGCTGTGTCTATCCATAGGCATGGAAAACACCTTCAGATTTTCACACAGTGCAGGAACAAAACTGAAGTTCCCCCTCCCTTTAGCTGATTCCCATCATAGCACGGCATTTATTAACACAGCACCGATCCAGGTCTGTGGCTGCTTTACTCACCCATCCCCACTTGGGAAAACGCAATGGAACAGAACTGCCCTCTGCTCCAACCCCATCAAACATAAAAAACATGGCTCTACATAATTCAAGATCTAGCTAAGAACATCATCTGCAGTGCAAAGAAGCTCAATTCCAAGAGAAAACCTGGTCCTGCCTTTAATTACAACTGGGACAAAACAAACCAATCTAAGCAAAGGGAAGGATTTGGGAACTGAGACACAAATTTCTAATAAAAGCTGCAAGTCTGAAGGCTAAGTCACCATTAGAAACCACAAGACACTTGCTTTTGAGAAGAATCACCTGCAGTCTCCTGTACCATGCCACAGGCAAGACATGGTATTTAATAAATTCTTAATACCTCATAGTATCTGGAGAGAAAAAAAATGCTAAACTTAAAGATATGTATCTTATATTAAATACTTTAGGGATACAAAGGCAGATAAAACTAGATAATGCTGTATGGCTTTTCTCCTTTATGGAACTTTATCCTAATCCTGGAACACAAGAAGACAAGTTCCCTACGGAATAAATTTTATTTATGATTCCATTACATTTGTTTAAACATTAGACAATAAACTCTTCATACACTGAGCAACACTCACAGGAATTGGCACTGCTGCATGGTCAGATAAATGCCCAGCTGGAAAGAGGCATTTTGTACCTGGGACAGATCCCAAATATCATATTTTTAGAAGGAGATTTGTTTGCTTCTCCAGGTCAAAGATCAGTTTTGCCACAACCAAGGAAGATCTCAATCAGTACAGCTAGACAAGATAAAAGTCCTTCCGCAGAGAGAGAGAAAAGGCACAGGCAGCTCACACAAAATAAAAGCTAAAAAGAAATGTGAAAGATAAAGATAGCAGTATCAATGGAGTTAGAAATGTTTAAAATACATGGGTTATTAATTTGTTAAGATTAACAAACATTGAAGACAGAAGTCTATGTGTACAAAGCCAATTTACCATAATAGTTTAGGAAAATTTATGGACTTGGAGGAATTCAAGCACTGCAGCAGCCATGAGGCAATAAGAAACAAACAAATGCATGTCCTAACAGCAGATGCCTTTTTCTGTGGAGCCCTTTTTCTGGACATCACAAAACTCCTACACAGTACCCGGAGGGAGGCTTTGCAGATATGACACCTAGATTAAAATCTGAGAAACTTTAGAAGTGAAAATTCCATTAACACAACGACTTTCCATGTAATTTTCACAAGACATTTAAAAAAAAAAAAAAGGTATTTGTAAGCCCTCGAGCTACCACAAGTACCAATGGTGTTACGCAAGCTTTTCCTGCAAAAAAAGCAACCCATTAAATGTGGTTTGAGATAACTTCTCATCATTAGCTGTGGATACAAGATCAAGTCTAGCACGAATCTACAACACTGCCAAAGGGACCACCTCACCCACTCGCAAAGGATCCTCCCCCTCCCTACACCAGCAGCTATAATAAAGATTTGCATAAATAACTTCTTTCGTCAGATCAGTTCTCCAGTTCAGCTCATACCAGCGCCAGCACAGAGTGAGACTAAAAGATGAGCAGCTGGATTAGGACAAGGGGTTCCCACTGCAGTCAACTCCCAATCCCCCCTTCCCACTGGAAAGAAACTACTAAAAAAATGAGATGACGTGGCACCTCTGCTATGAGAAGCAAAGCAGGAGGGGCCGTTTTATTAACGCCACAAGCAATTCCAGAGGCGGCCCTGGCGTGCCTTATTTCCTAACCTGGCTGCCTGCACAGCTCCCAGCAGCTAAGCCTCACTGTAAGCATTCCCATCGCTAAAGAGTGGATGGTTCCATGCAGAAAGCTCTTGGCAGAGCACGGTGCAAGTTTCTTTTTATTACCCAGGCAGACACTGGTCTCACGACTGCTGGAAAGAGATAATTTTTCCTTTTACCAACCCAGAAACCGTCATATCCTTTGTGCCAACTGTTGGCTGATCTCTGCTGGAATGACAGAGATGTCCCCATGCCTGGGGACTTCTCTGTGCAAAGAGCTCTGGGGGTTCAGGGACGACAATCACTAAGGGAGAGTTTTCCTTTGCTCCTGTGGGGAAGGGAGAAATAAGACGACTTTGCAGAATATGCTGCAAATTAGGTTTAAGGCTGCTATAAATTGCATCTAACCTAAATATTTTCATGGAGCTGCTATTAGGGAAATCCATGACTTTAGGAACGAGTCTTTAAGAATAAACAGATCCCAAACACTCTCTTTGCTTGGCACATTCACATGGCTCTTCAGAGAGCAGCTGCGAAGGAAAGGGCACAGGCTTTACTAAGAGGACTTGGAACTCAGACTCTCTTCTTCAAAACCACACAGCTACCACGCCATTACACTGCAAAAAGGCTCTTGGAGCGCTAGCAAAACACAGACTGGCTGGAAATGGACTAAATACTTGCTCCAGGGTTGTCCACGTGATGATTCTTTCAGTTTTTCCTACAACCATCCCAAAAGAGATTGGGAAGAATATGGCAACTGGAACACATGGACTAGAATTTCCACTAAGTCCACTGTAAGACGTGGTGGACTGAACTATTCCAAACATGCAGAACCCTCACAGCAGCCAGCAGAAAGCATCCACAGATATAATCCTGCCCAGCCTAGACACTGGAATGTACACACAGCCTTAACAAAAAAAAACAGGGGGGAAAAAAATTACTTACCACTTTCCAGTGGATCTGGAAAGAACTACAGATGGGGTTTTTTTCTCCTGCAACTCCCCTAACTCACTACAAGCCATGCTGGTTTCTAACCACTTGGCAGCAATGTTTGAAAACCTGCATGTACCTATCTATGGCTGTCCCCTAAAGCAGGTCAAAAAATGCTTTTTAGGTTCTGCTACAGTTTCTCTCCTCGCTGGAAAAGTTCTCTGCTCAGAGTGGCAGAAGGATGTAAAGACATGAAAATGTCTTCATTGAAACACAGTAAAACCGGGAAATTATTATGCAGGTATTATGTAGATCCATGCAGTTATTATGGAGATCCATTCAGGAAAAAAAGTGGGGGGTTTTGGGTTGCTTTTTGGCAATACAGGATTTCTTAACCTCTTGCATAGCAAAACAAAGTTTGAGGAGCAGATGTGCAGGAGTGCACAGTTTTAAATATTATAATGTCACGATATTGGCCATCTGCCCAATTCTGCTTTATCTCCTCAGCAGTCTTACACCATCATCCAGTATATTATAAACCTATTTCTATCAAAAATAAAATAGCTTAGTAAATACAGCATTACAAAAATAAACTGAAGAATTTAGAAATCTTACAGAACTATATTCATCAGATCACAGCTGACTATACTGGACAACAAACCTAGCATTACTTAGCTGTGGCCTAGAAACAGCCCAATTAAAATGAGGTTCTCAATTTTTTCAATGAAAAGTTTGCTTTTGTTTTTTAAGCTGCCTGTCATCACTGCCAGACTGACCAAACTGCTTCTTAAATGCTAAATGACTCTGTCGCAGACATTTCCAGTAAGGCAAGTTAAGAAGTACTTTTTTTTTCACTCCCCTCATCTACTTAAGACTTTTAAACAAGACTTTTTTGATTCATCAGTTCTTCCTCGAGACATGACAGGAATTAAATAGTAACAACAGTGACTAAAACTGCAGCAGTGTAGTGCAGGAAGTTACAGAATCACTTGGGGTTGGTAAAGCCCTAAGATCACCAAGTCCAACTATTAAACCAGCACTGCCAAGGCCACCACTAAACCACGTCCCCAGGTGCCACATCCATGTGTCTTTAAAATCCCTCCAGGAATGGTGACTCCACCACTGCTCTGGGCAGCTGTGCCAGGGCTGGACAACCCTTTTGGTGAAGAATCCCTTCCTGATATCCAATCTAACCTTCTCCTGGCACAACCTGAGGTCATTTCCAAGTTATCAGAGTAAATAACTTCTATTCCAGTGACACTCAACAACCCTAAATCGCGGATTAAACTTTTGACTGTATCACTGAGAGATTCAAATCCTTGGTGGCAAGAGCTCCCAGCTCCAGGCTGGGAATATCAGTATTAGCACAGAGCAAAAACAAACAGGAGGAAAAAATAAAGTCAGGCTTATTTACTTATGTTGGTACCCACAGTAACTTCACGCATCACAGATGATTAGCAGCCTAATTGTCCCAACATTTAGGGATTATAGTTTAGATGCAATTTCACTGCTAAGTGATGCTGAGAATCTTCTAAGCTTGAAAAACTACCAATGTTTGTTCTCTCCCTGCACTAACTTTGGGGTTTAAATTTAAGAATTGTTAGATCACTAAAACAGATCTTTTCTAAGTAGTTTGATTAATGTCTATCTGCGTTCTTATAAGAAAATAACTTAAAATGCCAGTGATATTAGTGAACTCAGTGATTATAAGATCATCTGATGCAGTTTCTTTTACTCACTTCATACTCTCTGTTCATCTGTACATGTCCACTTGTACATATTATTATCCTCAATAAGGATATTTGAGCACACAAGGGTATCTGAATTCCAGCCTTTTAACCAAGCTTAGGTAAGATACCAGAAGACTCCCTGAGTAGAAATAAATCCTTGGCTTAATAAAAAGACCAAGAATAGCATGAATTCTGCCTGTCAAGACTCAAGCAAAAAGATGAAGAGATTACACTCCTCAGTTGACTGAATTTGTAGCCAATAGATAAAATACTGGAGTAGAATCTTCCAGAGTTTAAAACAACCCACAACCACAGGATAACAACGTTCAGTTTTCATTTTGACAAAATTTCATATCTAGCTTGAAAATAGTTTGGATTGTGTGTGAACATAGGGATTTCTACTGCCAGCAATCACCAGAAAAACTTTTGACTTTCCAAATCTTCCACAGTTCTGGTGGAGCAGCCCACTTCAGCACAGCTCACTTCTCATTTCCAAAAGCATTTTCTTGGGACAGGACAGATCCTTTTTAAGTAGATTAGAGGAAAGCAATGTCTAGCACACGTCTATTTAAACTCCCTGTGCTGTATTTTGGAAGCATCACAACCTCAGTAGAGTATTTCTGTTTGACTAATGCACATATGGAAAAACTTAACGAAGGCCAGGAAGTAGATCAAGGCCTTCCACGATTTCACAACAGTGCAAGGATACTCTTATATTCCACAATATCTGTAATAATTCCACTCTGGGGAAGCCACAAAACCAGACTGAGCGATTACATGTAAAGATATACATTGCTAATGTAAGCCATAAACACATCTTTAATACTCATCAGCACCATAACCTCACACCCAGTAAAAGTTCACCCAAAAAACTGATGCCTGTAAAAGAATTTAAAGCAGACTATGCTCAACAAAACAGACTGAAGCACCCTCATGCCCAAACTGATGTCAGGTTTGGAGATTTTTCCACCAAAACTCTATGGAAAATGCCTCATGGTTCCAGGTGGGAAAACTTTCACAGTTTTCCTTTCAAAATTAAGCTTCTCTCACTGGCAGTGCAACTCAAGGAATGCAGAAGACAAAATACTCATCTGGGAAGGTAAGGAAGTATCAGCCTGTTAAGTGCTGCTTATGTGGAAAAACAGAGTACAGGTCAAACATTTGACCCTGGATTATATTAGGGAATAATTCCTTATTTTGGATCAATATACATAATTCATGCAAAAGGATACAGCAGTTCCCAGGCCAAAATCACTTTCATCTTTGGCAGCTTCCAAACCCTGTAGCAGAAACCAGGATTTTTAGATGATAAAATTGAAAATTAGCAATAGTACACTGTCACATAAGAGTGGAGTGGGAACTCATCCATCAATTCCTTATTCACGGGTCAATTTACCTAACCTAAATTTTTACCTCCAATTTAACACTCTGTGTTAAGAGCATCTCTTTACTAATAAAACTTTCAAGTGCAGAACAGGCTAGGAAATTGCTGTTTAAATATAATTACCGTAACAGCCAAATGCTGTTTAAACTATGTACCGACAGAAAGGAATTCCAGAAAAATACAGGTCGTGTCCTAAATAGAGTTTCAGTGTTTTTTCAGGCACCTTCCCAGAGCTTGAGCATGACATTATGAACCCAGCCAGTCTCAGGAGGAAAGGCAGGGAAGACCAAGGAAAACACCACCAAATTCAAACTGACCAGAGCACAATTTTTCTCCATGATGAAGATCCTGTCCTTTTCCAGGAACAGCAGAATGTGCCAGCAGAGGAAGAGCAAGTGCTATCAGCCAGCCTGCTCCTGCAGTTTAAATTCAGACATGCAGGCTGCTGTCCTCAACTTCAATACATGGTTGTGCTCCTTGATTTAAACTGATCCAGGAAATAATTCCTCAAGGATTATGTACACTGAGTTGCAAGTAAGGACTGAAATAACAACTACCTAAAGCAACAAACCACTCTACATCTTCAGTGCTCCTCCTCCCCTTCCAGTAACTGATGTATTATGGAATTCAGACCCAGTGAACTTACAGCTCACTCTTCCCACAAAATTCAACAGGCAAAAAATGAAAAATTACATCTGGGTTTACAAGTTTATATTAACATGCAATTAAAGTCAAGCACTGTCTGGCTTTGGAACGAGTCACCATCTATGTAAGTGATGGAATCAGTGCTACCCACACCACTTAATCTCAGCAAAAAAAATCAGGATCAGATCACAAAATCAACGCTGGTGATAAACCTGACCATTCTACCAGCAATCTGATAGAAACATAATGAATGTACATAATTAAAAACCATATTCTTTACCATGAAAAAAAAAAAAAAAACAAGCAGACTGTACATGATGCCTGAGCAACAACGTTTATCCCAAGGAAAACTGTGTTTTAATAACTAGTTAGTCTTTAAACCAGTAATTAGTAATTAAAGGCTGGAAAATTTTGATTAAACTCACAGACTATACAGCCACATACACAGCAAATGATCCACAATCTGATGATGTTAACACCTCCCATGAAAATTTTACATTCTTAATGTTCCTGTAAAATGCCATCCCAGAATAGGCTGAACATTGGAGCACTACAGGTTCTGCCAGGTTGGGCACACCAGGGAACCTGAGCAATTAGCATTTCACCTTCCTCCTTCTGCCAGTGAATAAACCTGTCTAATCTCTTAAATAATGTCTATATTTTAACTGGAGCCTAAAGAGACTTCTCCTGATACTACAGCACTTGTGCTTTTACCTGGGGAGCAAGAAATATCATAACTCATAATTTCTCATAACTTCATAATTTTGTGACTTTTTTCACTCACTCCACCTCTGACATTTTTCTTTCTCACCAATTAACTTTATCAGACACCAAAGAAGCATTTTATAATTATGTATTCAATCTGTAGGCAACTTTATTTTTTACAGAAATACTTTGCTCTGTAAGTACTGAATTTCAGCACTCACAGAAAAATCTTAGGCTACTGAAGTGATGTAAACAAGAGGGAAAATGCCTGTCAGAACATGAGGTTGTCTAGAAACATCCAGAAAGTCCACACAAACAAGCAGATGGGAAAAAATATTTCCCACTGGCCACTGGAAAGGACGAAAAGTAGAACTGAGAGCATTTCTATACACAGGGCTCAGCTGAAAGGAAAGGAGTGGGTCAGCTCGCTTGTTAGCCAGGGTTTGCATCCCCTGCTCATTTTAATAAATGTTAGAAGTATTGATCAATATTGAAAGTCATCAGCAGTTACAGAGCCAGCCCCTGGGCCTGCTCACCTTCCCATATCTAAAGGCAAAGCAATTACAACAAGGGAAGTGAATTGACTATGTCAAAATACTGAGGTAAAGCTAGAAATGCTGACAACTTAAACTGAAAAAAGTACATCAATGCTCATTATTAGTGCAAAAACCCTCCAAAGTCACAGTTCTACACCTCTTCCACCATTTGTGTCTGGTTTAGATGGCTTTAAACTCCTTAGACCTCAGCAGAAAGGTATCCTCACCTAGTAAAGGGAACAGAGCTTGGGCTCAGGGAACATAATATTAAAAATAAACCTTTTCATTAGTCATGACTGATCTCAGCTTGAACATGAGATTCTTCAAGAACTGGATGAATCTACAAGGAGATTTATGAACCTCTAAGGTACAGATCTGAGTCATCAGTTTCATGTGGTTGGAGGAGAAACCGAGAACCACATTTCACTGGCCACAAACATATGTTTTTTCCTGTTACAAAAATGTCAGCGAGCACAGGAGCTGGAATTCAGGTTATTTTCCACCTGGGGTTTTTTATTTGTTTGTTTAGGTCTGTTGTTTTTAATCCTTATGGACTTTACCCCAAAAAGTTTGCTGCATGTGTTCTCTTCACCTTCTTGCTCCGGTTTTGCAAGATTTGAAAACATCACAGTACACTTCTTTTAGAGTAGACCACTCCAGCAGTACATTTTAGTCTGGCCAGGAACTTCCTGTTACATCCTCATAACTAGAAAGCAAAAATAAAATTTGCATCCTCACTTTAAAAGCCTAAGAGTCACTCAAATTTTACTATCAAAGTCTCTTTCACTAAGTTTTCTTCCCCTAGTTTAATGGAAATACAGAAAACCTATGAAAAAAAAAAATTATTTCCAGTGATTTTAACACACATTTAATCACATTTCAAGTTATTTGATTTTAACAAATCAACTGGATCTTTCCCTGCTCCAGGACACTTCGAGGGAAAGGGACAACATATGACACCACTCAAGGCATCAAACTGGAGAAGACTGGAATTCTTTGAACAACTGAAGTTAACTGTGAAATAGACAAAAGTGAGTTGCAGTGAAAAAGTGACACCAACTAAGAGGTTGTTAATGGTATTTAATTATCAGCTAAGAAACCAATCTTAATTTATATTCTTAACAACAATCTTAGCAGAAGAAATAAACAAAATACTAATTAAAAACCCTGAAGTCAAACATAGGAAATACACTGATCCTCCTCTACAGAGATTCCATACAGGAAAACTTGAAGGACTGAAAATTTGAGCAACAGAAACAGGATGAACGTTCCTCACTAAAGAATAGAGGAGAGAGAATAGAGGAACACAGCAAAAAGCTCTTGTTAGTCTCTGAAGTGGGATTTCAGCCATGTAAAACAGTGACAGAAGGACCTGAGTGCATTACCAAACACAAAATACCATCAGTCATGAGGCTGATGCAGCCACTAGAACCCACGGCCCCAGGATACAGTAGTCTGGCAATAAAAAAGGGTACATGGCTGCCATCACACAAAGCACAGCACTTCACCTCTCATTCACCTCAGGAGGAAGTTCAAACTGGAGCAGGTACAAAAACAGGCCACTAAAAAGTCAGGATATGAAGTGCTTCTCTCAGTGCAGTGCACAAGCTTCTGGTTTTATTCCCTACCAAAAAAAAACCCAAGTTGGAGCAAGGCCTGCATTACCTTCTGTTCTGTTCATTCCCTCCTTGACCAGAAAGAGGTAAAGTGATCAAGCTCATCACTTCCTGCAGGAGGGCAGAGAAGGAAGAGGAATAAAGTCCACCTCCCTGTCTCTGTGCATGTCTAAAGACACCAGCACTCGTTTGTGTCACTGGAGTGAAGCCACTGCCGGTGCTGGGGCAATCCCTAGGCCAGTCCCACGTGAGGCATCAGGGAGCAGCCTCCCCTGAGGCTCCATTCCTTTGGAGAGGAACCTTGGAGAGGCAAGGAATGGATCTGACAGAGCAGTCTCAGGCAATGGGCTGGGTTGATCATTTTCCAAGTTGGATAAGCTGAAGCCTCTCAATGAACCGGTGCCTCTGCACAGGCAGAGCATCTCTGGAAACACCAGATGTTTCAACACTAAATTTCCTCTTGGATCAATTCTCTTCCCAAAGGCACAACCTCCCCTACAGAGTGAGCCAGCCACTATTACCAGACCAATTCTTTGATTTCTACCCACAGTTTCTAAAATAAATACCCAAGTCAGTCTTCTTGCTGGTACAAACCAATAGACAACAATTCCAGTGATTTGAAAAACAGGAGAACTATTTCTTTTCAGTAAGACAATCCTCACTTAATGTCTGGAAAGGGCCTTGCAAGCATGCAGGTAGCTGCAGCACTGGTAAAACTGCCAGAAACTGGATCCACTAATCTAACTAATCCTCCAGGGCCACCACCAAATGCAAGAGGAAGGACGCTGGCATTCAGCAGAGGAAGCTTCTCTGCCACTGAAAGAAGATGAGTGTTTTTCAATAGACTATTGATCCTCAACTAGAGCATGACCAGAAAGGCCTTTCAAAAACACTTTCTGTTTTGCTTTGTTTAGGCTTTTTTGATTAAAAGAGAGGTTATCAGATGATTTCAGTGTTCTGAAAAGTTTCAGTGTCAGTTCAGCATCACATAAGCAGGTGAGATGTCACTAGACATCTAATTTCTTCCCTGGTCAGCAGTAATGAGTCTTACATTCCACAACTTTGTTTTACATTTAACACCATATAATTACTTAAGGCATGTGTTTAAGTCATGCTTAACTCCTCTGCTGCTCCTCTCTGAGCACTTTGCCTACAATACCACAACTCCCAACAACAAGCAATAATATTTACTAAGTTGTATATTCATTCCTACATACATGAGGGCAGAGCCCCTTTTCTCCTTCAAGGTTAAAGTGGTTTCTGTCTAGCTATGCCAGCAAACTTAAACTACAGTATAACTAGAATTCCTAATGTCATAGAATCACGTAGGTTGGAAAACATCCTCTAAGATCAAGGTCTTCCAGACAAGCATCATTTTGTTTTACGTATTAAATACTAAGACAACCTTTAGCTCTGTGTGCATGTTCAGCCCACAGGGTGTTATGGTCTTGTCCCAGCAATTTTCAAGATTTCCATCTTCAGTCCACCCCCAACCCCCCCCCCCCCCCCCNCAACCCCCCCCCCCCTCATATGTTTCTTATTAAACCTTCTCTTTTTGAGAGGCTGATCTTAAATCACAGGTCAAAGCCTCTCCTTTCCAATTCAGACTGTATTACAACTCTCTCCCACACCATGGGAATAAAAAGTTAGCAAGCAAAAACCAAAACTTACACAGCAAGACAGCACGTTAGGACCAGATTCCTCAGACCAAGGTCAGCACACCAGTGCTTAAAAGCAGATAAAATTGTTTTCATTGATGACAAGCACTTTTAAATAACATCTTAAAAAGAGCCAAATGCAAGGTCACACGTTTGCAAAATACCAGCCCCGCTACAGGAATGGGAATTTGTATCAGGGAAGGCATTAAGGACTTTGGGCAGCACTGCAGATGCCACGTGAAACTTAATTTCTGACATGAGTCTGTAGCAAAAGGGACTAATGGGAGCCTTGGAAAGGAATATCAAGGAGAATGACAATACTCTGTGTTTACATCACATCACTGAGATCAATAATGGACTGTCACCCCTCTCCTCAGGGACCAACACTTTAATAAGATTTTAGAAGCCAGGAATGTCAGTAAAAATAACTACAAGACTATCAGAGACCTGAAAGAGGCACCCTAAGGACAAGCTGTTTTAACAGGAAAGGTAAAGGGATGGCTCAATTGCCACCAAAGATTACCCATTAGAAAAGAAACCAGTTCTTTTTCACATCTAACACAGAAAATATACAGAAAAACAAAACTATTCGGAGTTCAGTTAAAAACTGTTTTTAGACAATTACTTCATTTTGGAAAGTGGAGATAATTGAGGATATTAATAATTAACAACTAAGGCAACTCTGTCACTTGTTGACAACGGGTGAGTTCAGGATACATCAATCAAAGGTCAGTAAATGCAGCACAATCGATGATCGGATGAGTCTCAACAGCCCATGATGACCTTGTTGGGCTGTGACCCCAGCAGCCCTCCCGAATTCCAGCACCAAGGATGGCTTATCCAAAAGGTGTACCTAAAACATCACACCTGAACCACGCTGTGATCACTCCAAGCTTGACTGTCATTCCAAACTAGAGGAATTCCACAGGCTGCCGCTGGATGCCATATGGCCAACAGAGGATGGGATCAGTTGGTACAGCAGCACAAACCGATGGCTGTAGTAACAGCTCCTGCCAACCCCCAAATTCCTAGAGGCAGGCGATTACGGCAGCAGGTGACCCCTTTCCCCTAAAACCACACACAGCAGGTGACACAGCCCAGCATTCCAGAGGTCAGGGGCAGGAGAGGAACTGCTGCCAAAAAACACAGAGCCCACAAGCACCTGACAGAGGCAGGGCAGGGGAGGCACTGCCCCTTCTCCTCGTTTCACCCAGTAATTGACCAGCCTCTCCCACACCTGCACCTGCTCTTCTCCCAAATCTGAGATCAGCTTATTCTCTTTAGCTGCAACTTTCCTTTGCCCATACGTAGTGCTAAAGCTACCCCCAAACCTGACTTTCCAGGCCCTTCCCATTTAACTCACCACCCCAAACCTGCAAGCCCAGACCCTCCGCCCCGCGCAACTCCTCCCAAATCTCTTAATGAACCACTTCTCCAAACACAGCCCCAAGTGATACTATCTTGTCCCTGAACCTCCAGCCGTGCTGAGCACCTCCTGCCTCATTAACACCCCCCAAGTCCCGCAGTACAGATCTCCATCAAACGCAGCTCCCCAAACCCTGCTGTAGAGAATTCTCTCACACACAGCCGCCCCAAACTCTCCTGTAGAGACCCTGCTCACAAACGGCCCCGCCAAAATCTGCTGCACACAGCCCTCTCACACTCAGAGCGCCGCTCACACACAGCTCCGGTCCCACTCCCCCCGCCGCGGCCTCCCGCGCGGGCCTTAGCGCGGGGCCCGCGCAGGCCCCACACAGGCCCAGCCGCCCGGCCACCCCCAGACCCGAGCCCGGAGCGCGATCCAGGCGCGCTGCAGAGCCTGGCACTCACTCGGGCAGGTAGGTGGAGGAGAAGCTGCTCCAGCGGTGCAGGCTGTAGCCCAACACGCGGCTCTCAGCACCCGCCGGACCCGCCGCCGCCGCCATCTTGTTGTCAGCAGCGGCCCCGGCAGCGACCGCGGGGGGCGGGGCCAAGCTCTTAAAGGGGCCGCGCTCTTAAAGGGGCCGCGCCGGCGGGGGTGGGGACGGTCTGAGGGGGCCCGGGGGGCGGCTGAGGGGCTGCTCCGTGGGGCTGGGGGGTTCCGACGCTGCCCTTTGGGGCTGAGGTGCCGTGACAGGTTCAGGGGGTGCCCCGTGGGGGCTCAGAGGGGCTGTGGATCGGAGGGAATGCCCTGAGGGGCTCAGAGGATGCTCCATGGAGCTGAGGTGGCCTGAGGGGCTCAGAGGGGCCGTGGGTCTCAGGGGATGCCCTGAGGGGCTCAAGGGATGCCTCAAGGTTTTGAGGTGAGCTGAGAAGTTTGGGGAATGCACTGTGGGGATGAGGGACTCGGGGGTGCCCCGTGGGGCTCGAGAGGGATGCCCTGAGGGGCTCAGGTGGGCTGAGGAGTGTTAATTAGCAAAGGAAATGCTCCTTCCCTGGCCCCACGCGGGTGGGTGATTGGGAAAGGGATCAAGAGAAACCCAGTGAGGTTTGATCCTACACTGACTCCTGGAATTATAGAATTGTTAAGGTTGGAAAAGACCTTTAAGACCTTTGAGTCCAACCATCAACGCAGCACCGACAGGACCAGCACACAAGCTGGGCATTTTTTGACAAGCTTCTCTCTGTCTGAGGTTGTTGAAGGGTTTTTCCTGGAGAAGGGAGATGTTTTCACCCAGAGGTTGCACCAAAGCAAGGGGGGAAACTTGGGACACCCCTGGGGGAGCTCTGGGCTGCTTGAGAAAGCAGGGGAGATATTTCAAGACCAGGGGAGCAAAAAAAAAAAAAAAGCCAAACCAATAAACCACTGTCTGCTGGAAATGACAGATTGGAGAGATATTATGAGGCAGGACAGCAGGATGCCTGGCTAGATTAAACTAGCACAAGGATTCTTTTTTTTTTTTCCCCTTTATTTTAGGAAAGTGAGTGAGAATGTGGCAGCAAAATCTGCCTGCGGATGAAAAACTCGCTCAGCAGCCTTGAAGGCTGAACATCAACTGGGTGTTTCAAAAGTGAGGGGGAGCAGAAAGCACTTCATCTCAAGACTCCATCCCAGAGGGGGTTCACTGTGTTTTCACTGGTATCAAAGCCACACGGCTCGGCAACAACACAACAAAATCCATGGACGAGGCACAAACATCCACATCTCCTTCTGCTGCTTCACTAACGAGGCCTTTTAGAGTTTGTGGCCTTCTCGTGGCATTTCAGACTTCACTTATCCCTACTCCAGCCTGCAGGTATCCCCCTCCCAAAATTACCACAGGAGTAATAAAAAAAATACGTTGCTGTTAATATACTCCCAACCCCAGAGGGAGAGACGCCACCTCAGTGTTCAGAGCCTCGCTAACAACCAGCCCAAGGGGAGTGATGCCATGTGAAACCTGTGACCTCTGAATATGAAATTTAGGGGATTGAGAGTGGGGGTTACAGCCCTGCAGCAGCCAGGAGGAGGAGGAAAAGGAAGAAGAGCCAGCAGCTTGCTGCTGCACCGTGAAACCACCCCAGGATTTCTCTGCCCAATATCCTGTTACCACTTGAATCAAGACCTGGATGCCGAGCCAGCGTATTTTTAGCACATTTTGGACTTAAAGTGAAGGGAATGCTGGTGAAATACGCAGTACTGACAGCCCTGGAAAATCTTTATTCATCTGCAGCACAGGCAGCAGGGAAGGCTGTGAGGAAGCAGAGCAATCCAAAGCTGCAAACCGAGCCCTCTGGTCCCTCTGGCACAGCCTGCCCAGTCCTGGGCAGTTACCAGTGGCTGCTGGAGAAGAGGGTTTTTCCACACTCTGAGTGGACAGCACTGTGGGGAGGAGCATGATGTGCAGGGCAGTGTTGTGCTGCAGATTTGGACAGGCTGCAGCCTCCAGATGAGCTTTCTGTATCCCAACCAGGGCAGCTGCTGGAGCCCAGCTGGTGATGGGGCCATAGAAGAGGGGAAGAAAACTCAGAAAACATGAGTATCTGAACCCCACTGTGCTGGTCCAGGCCCGTGCTGTGCTTGCTCTGCCAATGTAACACTGGATCTGAGGAATGTGGGGAGCCCAATGGCTCCAACATGTCCCATCCTGCCTCCAGCAGTGACTGAGACCCATTGCTCCAGGGAAGTACCACAAATAGGGCACTTACACATAGAATCACAGAATCATTAAGGTTGGAAAAGATCTCTAAAATTATCAAATCCAAGCATTAACCCAGCAGTGCCAAACCCACCACTAAACTATGTCCCCAAGTGCCACATCTACGTGATTTTTGAATACTTATAGGGATGGTGATTCCACCACTACCCAGAACAGCCTGTTCAGTGCTTGACAACACTTTCGGTGAAGAAATTTTCCATAATGTCCAATCTAAAGTTCACCTGGGACAACTTGAGGCCGTTTCCTCTCATCCCATTGCTGGGAGCAGACACCGACCCTCACTGCACCCTGTTGCCCGGGAGTTCTAGAGAATGAGAAGCTCCCCACTGAACCTCCTTTTCTCCAGGCTGAGCCCCCCCAGCTTCCCCTCATCAGACTTGTGCTCCAGGCCCTTCACAAGTTTCCTTGTCCTTATGAAGCAAACCCTGTGCAGAATTTTCCTGCTTCTGCCTCCCTCACTTGGGACCTCACTGAAACCCTCCAGCACATTTTGGTGCCTCCCGGCCCAGAGCTGGCTGGGTGGATCTGTGCTGCCTGTGGCTGGCTGCTCTCTGAGGATGGGGCCGCAGAGGGGAAGTGAGAGCTTTCCTAGCAGCAGAAGGTCCCTTTGGCGTTCAGGGACCAGCCTGCCAGAGAGCTCGGAGGTCCCTGGACGTGTGCCTTGGACAGTAGCTGGAGTTGCTGGGAAAGGCCAAGGTGACCACAAGAGATGTTCCCCACGTCTCTTTGCCAGGAGGATGCACACACAGGGTTCACATGCTTGTCATCAGCGAGCTGGAACCCCAACTGCAGGAAACTCGGGGATTTGATGATTGTTTGTGTCAGCCTCGAGACAAATATCTCATCCCCCCCATCAGAAACTCACTCCTCTATTGCGCGTGTGTTTCAAGTTTCCTCATGCAAAACCTCGCGTGGGCGTTTGGATATGTAATGAGCACATAGTTCAGGATGAAAACAAGTTTCGTGGAAGAGCCAAGTAACGCCAGAAAAATGAAAGCAATACAAACAACAACATGGCATGCAGCCATACCAGCCAGCTCATGGGCCAGCCGGATCTCACGTCCTCCCCGGAGCTGCGGAGCCGATCAGCTGTTGGAAAAAGAGACCTTTAAAGACAAGCGAGAAAGGAAATAGCATTGGCAGCACAGGCCGCTGCATGTTTCCTTCCAAAGCAGGACAGAGCCAAGGACATTAGGCAGAGCTGTAACATTTGGGGTCTCGTTGCTCAGCCATGAAGCAAGGCAGAAACCTCAAGTGGGCTGCAGTTGTGTAAACTCCTATTGTTTAGGGAGCGGAAGCGGAGCGCTAGCCCGGCGGGGTATTGTACCAGATTTTGGCGGTGCTCACCTAACCGAGCTCCTCCTGCAAGGCCAGGGCCTCGTTTAAATCAGACATGGTACAAAGGGAATAAAACCTTCTGCCTGCACCAGGCCCAGGCTAAGAGCATCCTCCCAAACCAAACGCCTTCTGCCTCCCATAGCACCTTCAAAGAAAAATGTTTCTAACCTGTGGGCAAGGCTGGAGCAGGACCAGAGGGAATTCCAAAAACTCCTCAAACTGGCCTCACTCATCTTCATCTCTGATTTTGATGACATGATGGAAAAAAAGCAGCAAAGCTCATTGAGACCCATTTCCTGTGGGGCTGCCACGCACATCCGCACCGAAAAGGGATGAGAACAAGCCTCAAAACCAGATGATGTTTTATTTCTCCCCTTAGAGAGAGGGATCATCTGTGCCTCCTTACAATGCAGTAAAACAATACCTCCTTCAGCGTAATAAAATACCTCTTCTGATCTAGGCCCTGATCCAAGCATCTGCTCCTGGGCTAAGCACTCCAATACCTGCTTGAGTCCTCTTCACTGCCTCTTGCCGCATCCGTCCTTTGGTTGAAGGCTTAAATCAGCGAAAGACCTCGCTGACAATCCAGAAGACTGAAAGGGGCCCGAAATGCCAGCGCCTCCATGCACACATTGGCATAATTCTCTGCATAAAAGCCAGCTTTAAAAGGCTTGTTTTGCAAAGCACAAGTGTGCATTTTTTTCGAATCAAGGTCAGTAACTCAGCTTCATTCACCAGTCTCCAGCTGCAAAACAACATGTCCCAGACAATGGAGGAGAGTGTATCTGAGTCAGAAGATGCCTTTCAAGGGATGCAAGTGGCTCTGAGCCACACTGGGGAAAGAATGTCTCCTTGGTACCCTTGCATGCTCAGCCCTGTCTGAACTGAAATAGGGCACCCGAGGGCAGGGAAAGACAGTGAGGTGGGAATGGCAGCACAAATCACACTCACACTCTCCATCCTTTGGTAAAATCACAGAATGGTTTGGGTTGGAAGGGAACTTAAGGATCATCTAGTCCCAACCTCACCTGCCATGAACAAGGGGTCCCTTCCACTAGATCACGTTGCTCAAGGCCTTATCCAGCCTGGCCTCGGACACTGCCAGGGTTGGGTCATCCACATCTTCCCACTGGTGTTCCAGTGCCTCACCACCCACACAGTAAAGAATTTTTTCCTAATATCTAGCCTAAATTTCCTCTCTTTCACTTTGTACCCATTACTCCTTGTCCTATCACTACAGTTCTGATGAAGAATCCCTCTCCAACTTCGCTGTAGGCCCCGTTCGGATACTGAAAGGTTGCTATGAGATCTCCACACAACCTTCTCTTCTCCAGGCTGACCAGCCCCAAATTCCTCTGCCTGTCTTCATCAGGGAGGTGTTCCAGTCCTCTTGCCAACTTTGTGGCCTTCCTTTGGACTTTGCTCCAACAATACCATGTCCTTCTTTTTTGGAAAATGCAGTTTTCTGACATCACCCCCATGCCACGCTCTGTGCCCACCGGTGCGACACGCCACCACACTCAGCTCTGCTCCACAATTCAGCTCTCATAGGAAGCAGACGAGACACTCCCAGCTGTGCCTCAGGCTAAAAATATTTACTCATCTCTTCCCCACCAGGCAGGTGTGTTCATCCCAGGCAGGACTGCTCCCACAGGGATGCTCTTGCACGGCAAGCACTCACTGTTCATTGTACACTGCAAGCGCTGGGGTGTTGTGATGATTCCTCTGAATCACCCGAAGAGAGCTCTGTCCTGTGTTTCAGATGCAAAATGTGCCTTGGAATTCAATAGTTGCTATAGTGCCTAATTACACATTTTATGGCGTACTTAGTCACAATGGCTAGAGCTCTTCTTACTAGACTCGGGCTCCTTCTGTTGCTAAAAAGCTCCTCTTTTTCTCTCTGCATTAGAAATAGTGTATTGCAGCATTTTCTCCCTTCAAAAAGATCCCAAATTCATGGAGTACTGGTCGTCAAATTTATAGTAGCAAGCTTGCAGCCCTCTTTCTGTCATGGTGCTCCACAGTGCTCATCAAAGTTGGCTCAAATGACAGCAGCAAAACATTTCCCAGGATCCAGGAACTCTTGAACACTGCTCCTGGCAACACTGCTCTGTGTCTGTGGCTTTGAGACAAGTCGCTGTCTGCTTGGGGCATCCACACCTTCTCCTGGGCAGAGAAGATGGACTCCTTGGACGCTCTTCCCAGAGGATGATTCAGCCCACCATAGTCGGACACGTCTTGCGTGAAGCTGAATCACTCTCCTGAGGTGCTGGTCCGTCTAAGCACATTCTAGAAGGGCTCAGCTTTATTGCAGATGGCTGAGATGTGTAAGACAAGCCCCATGTTCTGCGTTCCTCCTCTAAACTCGAGGAATTCAACTGGAATTGACTGGAAGGTCACAGCACACATAAGGTACTGTGTTCATCTCTGGAGCCCCCAACATAAGGAGAGCATGGAGCTGTTGGAGCAAGTCCAGAGGATGCGATAAGATGCTCCAAGGGCTGGAAAAACTCTGCTGTGGACACAGACTGGGAGAGCTGCCAGTGTTCACCTGGAGAAGACAAGGCTCTGGGGAGACATTAGAGCTCCTTCCAGTGCTCAAAAGGGATCCAGGAGAACTGGAAAGGGACTTGGGACAAAAGCATGGGGTGACAGGACAAGAGGGAATGGCTTCCCACTGCCAGGGGGCAGGGATAGATGGGATATTAGGAATAAATTCTTCCTTATGAGGGTGGAGAGGCCCTGGTACAGGTTGCTCAGAGAAGCTGTGGCTGCCCCATCTCTGGAAGTGTTCAAGAAGAGGCTGGACAGGGCTTGGAACAACCCAGTGGAAGGTGTCCCTGCCCATGGCAGGGGAGTTGGAATGAGATGATCTTCAAGGTTTCTTCCAACCCAAACCATTCTCATACAGGTGCAGGGATGTTCTCCACCCTACAGGACAGGATTGGTCTTTCTCCTATTAACCTCTTTTTGTGCCTTTTTTTTTTTTTACCAGGAAAATGAAGCTAAGTACTTAATTGCCTACTTTCTAAGGAGTCAGGCAGGATAATTAACTAATGTTTGGGTAATGTGTCATATGGTAGGAGTGCTAAGTAGTGTTCTGTCAGCAGCGCAGTGGGAAAGTGAAGGACTCAATCTTGTTTTTCAGCTGGGAATGTCACGGTCTCCCCAAGTCCATTGTTCCTGTTGACTGGTTTGCTGAGGGCAGGGAACTTGGGCAAAGTGTTTAAAGGAAGAGGATGCGAGGGGACAGCGGAGAGCTCTTTGTGGTCCAGAAGAACAGTCAGAAAAACTGGGTGAATTTTGGAAAAAGAAAACTGCCAATGAAGCCAAAAGCAGAAAACATGCCTGAGACTGCACAGAAAATCCTTACATTTGTAAGTGTGGTGTAAATATTCAACAGCAACATCCTCTGAGTAACAAAAGTGCATCAGAGAAACTTTTTTTGCATTGCACTTATTGAACATAGACAACACAGTGGGAATCATGGTACAGGGACCCATCTAACTCACCCTGGGGACTGAAGCAGGCTCACCCCAGCAGAGATTTCACATCTTTAATTTTTATTACTCTGCAAATTACGTTATGGATGAACTTCAAGCCCTCCTCATGTCCACTGATCATAATTGATGAGATTTCAATCACACCTCCTTGAAGTTAAACATCTGAGAGACACTTTGGTTAATAGTTTGCCTTTCAGAGCAGTGCAATTCTCTTGTGCTCCTGTCTGCTTAATTTAGAGTGAGTGGCCAAGAGTAGTGCAATTAAGGAAGGAGGAATCTTGGGCTGAAGCTCTCAGTGCTTTCAAATGACCAGCAGACCCTTCAGCGCCCGCTTGTTTTTTTACAGTAGCTGGAGCAACACTTTCCATGACTCACTGCTAATTATGCTCTGGATTTGCAAACAAAGGTTTTTAACCTGTTCTGATTTCATATGAAAATTATAAAATTCAGTGTTCTCCCAGTGCTCTCTTAGGATGTTCTGTCCCACCTCTACAAGCCTGACTCTTGCCAGGCCAGTCTAGGGAGGCACATTCTCCCTCTGCCTCTCTTCTAAACAGGCCAAGGCTTCTCACTCTTTTTAGTTATTTTCTCCTCTTGAGGACAGTCTCATGCTTTGATCTGTGCAGAAGATGACTTTTCCAGTGAGGCTGTTGGGCTCTCCCTGTTTCCTGTGGAGTGTCCAGCCACAGGCCACATGGAAATGATGCCAGCTCCCATCCCTTTTCCCTGGAGTTGCTTAGCCAGCTGCAGACCATCTCAGCAGCTTCTGCTGACTGCTCTGCATCCTGTACAGACATCTCACTCAGGATCTCCACAGCCAGGAATAAGGAGAGGAAAAACCACAGATAACCTGGAACTGATCCTCTCTGCCGCGGGTGTTCTCTGATCCTTTGCACAGAGATCCATATGGAGCTGTAATGACTGACCTCTGGAAAAGGAAAGCATCCTTTCACTTCCCAGGCCTGACAAAATGCAATTATATGGCCACGCACATGAAACATCCACATATCAAACCCACCAACCCATCCCAGCACTTCCTGGGGAGAGGTTGTGCCCAGTCTGCAAAGTCTCTGAAAAGCTGCTTTATTGCAGAGCGTTGCTTCCTGTTGTGTCTGTTCCTGGTTTTGTAGGTGTAAATACTGGCAGCAGTTCTGGGAAGGGCAGGGCTTGGGGAAGGACATGCCTGTTCACCAAGGTCATCCTCCATGGCCATAGATGCTCCACTTAAGACCCTCTTTAGCACTCAGGCACAAGTGGAAAATAAAGGGAACACACTGCTCCCATGAAGAGAGATGAATTTTTCTTCCACTTAAGAGAGAAATAATATTCTATGGAGGAATAAGCATTTTCGCTCAGTGCAAGTCATTCAGGGATCTCAAGCTGCATTTTACTGTTGCCCCAGCAGCAAATCCACCCAAACAGACTCCTCAGTTCTGTCCAGAGCCAAACCCTACCCCCACCAAAAGGCTTTTTGGGAGGGGCTGGGGTGACACATGGTCCGGGGCTGTTTTTATCTACAGATCCAGAAGTTCTCAGTCCGTTGCCGGACTGAGTCAATTTCGGGAAGAGAGGAGAGCCACATACCCAGCGGGAGGCTTGCTTCTTCCCAGGATCAGCTTCTCCTGCCTCATCAGAAGCAATTTCCCAGGAGCCACAAATGGGCGTGGACAGATGCCTGAGCCCTCCATGCTCTGCTGGTCCCTGTGGTTAGATGGGTTTGCAATCTGCTTCCTGGGAAAAGGAGGGAGGCAATGGTGCTGTGACTGCTGGAGGCTTGGGATGGACTCGTGCTTACAGGCAGTCATCTGTGTGGGCTTGGCAGGCGGAGCTCAGAGGTTTGTGGGATATGGGAGTGCCATCCCTGCTACTTTTCCTGACCTGCCACCGTATCCATGGATTGACTGTGGGGCTCAGGGGCCTCCCCACATTGCTGAGAAGGAGGACTCCCTCTACAGAGATTCCAGAAGAGAAGGATACACAACACAAAGTCAGAGAAGAGAGACAGGAATATGACCCAAATCACCACATCCTTCAACATGAGCACCTGGAAAAGCACAGTCCAGAGAGTATCAGCCTAACGTGCTGGAATAAAACAAGCTCTCTCCTAACCCCATCCAACACAGGTTTTCCCTTGCTGGTTTAGACTGGGACACAGAGCAACATTCAAGTTGTGTCCTGAAGTGGTGCTGCATGCTTCAAGCCAGGCAGATCCCAAGTTTCTCCTGGTTCTGGTGTAACAGGAGGGACACCAAAAGGCAGCTTTCCCTTTTCCAGTCTTGGCACTTGACTTCTCTTCCTGCACAGGCCATCCCACATATCTGCTGGTGTATTCCTGTTTGCCCAGACTTAGGTGTGGAAATTCAAGCTCCTTGGTCACTGCAGGGGGTGAAGGAGTTTGCTCTACATAAGCCCCAGGTTAAGAGCCTTTGTGCAGACAACTTGTTCCTGGGATTTGTCTCAATGGGGCCTAAGTCTGGCTGTGTCCTTCCACAAGGTGAAGCCCTGATCCCATGGGAGCCGTCCAAGTCACCCTCTTTATTATCCCTGAAACCCTTAGTTCTGCCCTTGGCCTTGAATCCAGTCATCTTTGGCAAGGATGAGAAATTTGGCTCCATGCAAAACTGAAGGAACCTCAAGAGTGTGTTGCAACCTCATGGAGTATGTCCCTACACATAGCCCAAAGTTACAGATTTGTGATTCCCAGCCCTGCCTCCTCCAGCAGGACAGCAGCAGCAGACATGGCTCCCTTGGGAATACACAGCTCCGAGGGTAAAAATAACAGGTCTGGAAATGGAAAAGGGCAAAGCAAGCAGGTTTTCTGGAAAAAAAGGAAGGTGGGGGGATGAGCAGCAACACAATTCTGAGCTGGGGGTTGATTCTACAGAGCAGTTAGGGGGCATTGAGGCTCAAGAAGTACCAGAGACACGGGTCTACCTCTGGAGGACAAGGGCTGGCAGATGTGTCCCTGCTCTGTCACATTGCCTGGGCAGTGCTAGAGGGGATGGCCACAAAAACCACATTCCCAGGCATGCTCTGAGCCCTGTGCAAGGATTTCCCCTCACAGTACCAGCCCCACTGAGCTCCTCCCCAGCTCCTACATGTGTCCTTCAGCGCTGCCCCATCCCATGAAATGATGAAGATCACAGCACTGGGCAGAATGGAGGTGCCAAACCTGCCCATGGTGGGTGCTGAAGTACCTCATGTCAAGAGTCATTCAAGCCACCCACTGCTGCTGCCCGCTTCGACCTCGGCTTCCTCTGCTGCCAGCGAGCAGCAGTCACGGCTGTGTGGGCATCCAGAGTGTGTGGCTGAATGCGGAAGCGGTGAGTGGTTAAAAAGAAGGTAATTCCAAGAATATGCTTGTGTGTGGTAAGCAAGGACAATGTGTACTCCAGACTGCTGAGAGAGTGACCTTTTAGAAGTGATGGAAAACCAGGCAGATAGCTGGGAACTTGGGAAAGGAAATGGAAAGAAGAGCAATCTTGGAAATTTTTACCTAGCAATTCTGACTTCAGTCTTGAACACAGCAAGGGGGAAGGCAGGGAGTGACATCAATCTCTGACCGGCAAAAGGATGATGGGATAACAAAAGTTAAGGAGTAGGGTTATCGAGAACATGGAAATGGAGAGATTTCTTATCATTTTGTAAAATGACTGGATGTGGAAACACCATAAGGCAATATATAACTCATCAGCGAAGAGTTTGATGTAGTGTCTAACAAAGACTTTTTCTTTTTTTAATTAATTTCTCTTGGCTTTGATCTGAACATTGTCACGCAGGCTGAACATTGTAATCTAAAGGTGCTCTCGCATGGCCACGCGGAATCTTGATTCCTCCCAGATAAAGTTTGCGTGTTTCTGTTAATGACCCCACCCCTCCGCTGAGGCCAGCGCTCTGCAGACATGAAACCACTGCATTCATCTGCTTCCTCCAACCTCAGTGCAGATAAGACTCGACAAAACACCGCATCCTGCAGGATGGAGGCGGGAAGCGAGAAAGCCAGCGAGTGACTCATCCCAGCCTTACGGGCAGGAGTTGCCTGGGATCTGCTCTGTGCAGGAGGCGAAGAGCTGTGCTAGGGGCTTGCAGGAATCTGATGCTGGTCCTGCAGGAATCCTGGACCCTTCCCAAGGATCACCCTATGCTAGCATCATCATCATCATCAACAACAACAACAAAACCTTAATCATAGAATCATAGAATGGCCTGGGCTGGAAGGGACCTTAAAGATCATCTAGTTCCAACCCTGCTGCTGTGGACAGGGACACCTTTCACTAGACCAGGTTGCTCACAGCTCCATCCAGCCTGGCCTTGGACACTTCCAGGGCAGCTGCAGCTTTTCTGGGCAGCCTGTGCTGGAGCCTCCCCACCCTCACAGGGAAGAATTTATTCCTAATACTCAATTTAAACCCACTCCCTGACAATTGAATCCACTCCCTCTTGTCCTGTCACTCCAGGCCCTTGCAAACAGTCTCTCTATCTTTCTTGTTGGCTCCTTCAGGTACTGGAGAGACACAAGTAGGTGACCCCAAAGCCTTCTCTTTTCCAGGCTGAACAATCCCAAGCCTCTCAGCCTTTCCTCACAGGAAGAGGCCTTCATCCCTCTAATCAGCTTAGTGTCCCTCCTCTGGACTTGCTCCAACAAGTCCATGTCCTTCCTGTGCTGCACTTAGAACTCAGCAAAACCATGTGCCAGTCACCACCAGGTCCTTGTCCCCCTCTCTTCTCCTGCAGGACCAGAAGCCATCTTTGCTGGTTTTCCATCCGGGAAGAAGTGTCTTCAGAGAGGCTGCAGCAGTGGTTTGTGGCCAAAATCCTACGGGGTGTAAATATAGGCCACACTGCAAGAGAAAGTGGCTTTCCAACTGTGTGGCAAGAATGGCCCCTCATTAAGGAACCAAAACACGATCCATCAAGGCTCTCTCTTGCAACATGCCCAAGTCCTGATTATGGTCATTTTCCTCCCTGCTTCCACTGCATGCCTGGGAAAGGGCCGCAGTAATTAAAGTCTGAATCTCATTAAAACCCAGAAAGTGCTTGGCTTTCTGAGAATCCAATTATCACAAACGCTACGTAACGCCAGTCAGGGCACGGCTTGTTTTTGGTGTTTGGAATTATTTTTGTTAAACATACAAATATGGTGTGAAATCAAATTTTCCAGAGGACATTGCAAATCCAAAGAGAGCACAGTTATAAAAGCAATTGAAGAAAATCGCTTTGGAGAGGGAGGGAGAGGCTGCAAGGAGGAGGAAGTGGGGGGAACATGGTGATGCTGCTGAAGAAGGACAGAGCCGAGGTGCCAGGCAGCAAGGATGATGCATATCCTGTCCAAGGCCCTCCAGGGACAATCTGTCTAGGTCTGCATCCTGTGGATGTGGCATGTCCCAGCTCCTGACTGGTGACTAGGCACAGAGCAGTGGCCTGCTGTGGCTCAACTATGTCCCAACTGTCCATACTCACCACACAGCTGCTTAGGTTTAACAGGGAAAGTCCTTGAGTCAATGGTCCAGCATGTATCCATAGGATGTGCAGGAGATGGGAAATTACATGAGCTGGGCAGCAGGAGATTAAGTTGCTCTTCCTCTCCCTCCTCAGTGTAGCAAGCCCTACAAAAATGCATTGTGGGAAGCAGAAGCCTACCACTTTGCAAGGAAACTGATCTTTCTCAGAAGAGCTTGACTGTGGAAGGGGAAGAGATGCAGTGTCCATCCTTCACTAGGATGGGAGCCTTTCTGAGGACACAAACCATTCATGTCAGCACACCTGGAACCAGTCCCTGTGGCCGTGCACCAGCTCTGTGGGCCTTTCCCCAAAATCCAGTCTGCTGCAGCATCTCCAGATCCCATCTAAAACATCCTTCTCTGCTTCCAGCTGTTCCTTGGGCTGTGGCCCCAGGGTTTTGCTGACAGTATGTGGCAGCATCCGTGCAGCCAGGGGTTATGGAGTGTCACCCCTAACTGCAACTAGCAGTGGCATTTGGAATGCCTGGCTTTGCTGCTGAGTCTCCAGGGGAAAAGGCACTTCACTGCTCTGTGCCTCAGTTTTCTCAGCAGTAAATGTGTATTAAAACAATTTGCTAATTTGTCGGGTGCTGACAACCTCCGGCAGCGACAGCGAGGAGCTCTGCCAACCTGGGGGAAAGGTGCTGGTTCAGTGCAGAACAGTGCCATGGCTTTCATGGCACACTGTGTCTGCCATACATTGCACTTATGTAACATTTCTTAGCACTCAGTCGGCACTTCACATCTTTAACTAATTACACACATTCGAACCATTTACCAGCGTGAACAGAAAAACATCCAATAATGACTGATCTGGACTGGACTGATTTCCAGATTTCTTCAAGAGTGAGAATTTGCAGAAGGTAGGAAACAGGGTTTTGAAAAAGCAAGGCCAAACAAACAGAGGCATTAAAAGAGAGGAAAGAAAATTGTATAAAAAGTGTGTCTGCATGGAAGGAATTGCAGGGTGAAACGGCTGACTGCAATTCCTTGTGGAAACACCCAGCCAGAGCTCAAGCTGCAGCATCTCCAAAGTGCATTTAAAATTCACCTCGTCCTTCTTTTTGCAATTAAACACATATTCTTATGCACCTCGACATTTAAAATAAATAATGACAATTTTTAGCGCTGGCAATTAAAAGCGATGCTGTTTACATTTTAATGAGCTCCTCGAATGTGACTAGCTCAGCTTCTTTCAATCAGAAATGGATGGATTTAGAAACAAGACATCTTTAAATTCACTTCGGATTTCTGTAAACAGTAGCCCAGCTCTGCTTTCAGGTTCTCGGGGTGAAGGGAACAGAGAGGCAATCTGCTGGATAGAGAACTCTGCACAGCTTTTCTTCCCGGTGGTGATTCTCTGTGGGAGTGCAGAAAAGGAAGTTTGTTTTGGAAGTGAGAAAAATAAAGCAAGGTTTTGTTCCAGGAGAACACAAAAATAAGTAGCATCTGTGCAGCTGGAAGTGCCGTATGTGGCTGTGAAGCCCATATTTACAGCTGCAAAATGCCAGGTACATTTTCACATCCTGGTAAGACTTCAGAAGGCATCAAAGTGCTACCAAGCTGGTTTCCAAGATGTATTTTCCACCCACCTTTGGCTTGCACTTGGAAAACCATTAATCATGTTTCGGCTCAGCGCCATCCAAGGGTCTTGATTCAGCATAGTGAGAGTGGATGAAAACTTTACTGCTGATTTCAGTACAAATAACTGTGTTGTTCCAGCCTGGGTAATACAGGTGGGGTACCCTGGGCCCTAGGGCTCTACAGATCAACGCTGCTCCATCTGAACCTCCTCCAACAATTGCAGGGCAGCAGGCAGCCATTTGGAGCCGGCACATCTGCATCTCAGATGCAAACCTCTTGGAGAAGAGGTGGATGTCAAAACATCACTAGAAAAGCTTTCACTGCTAAATAATTCCCACATAAACAGCAACTGTGAATAAGGTGACAAAGTGGGCAAAGGAAAGCAGGTTCAGAAATCTGGCAATAATAGGAGCGGGGTTGGATTTAGTGCTGCTAAACAATATTCTCCTTCCTGCACCCTCACGCTGCTCAGTGACGAGGTGTCAGAATTTCTGACTCACAAAGAAACTCAGGCTTGCACAGGGCAGCAGGAAAGACTTTGGAGGTAGGATAGGGATTTAACACTTTTTTGGGGAAAGTTGTCATAGAATCATAGAATGGCCTGGGTTGGAAGGGACTTTAAAGATCATCTTATTTCAATCCCTGTGCCATAGGCAGGGGCTCCTCCCATTATCCCACATTGCTCCATGCCCTGTCCAACATGGCCTTGAACACTTCCAGAGATGGGGCATCCACACCTTCTCTGGGCAATTTGTGTCAGGGCCTCACCACCCTTATAGTAAAGAATTTCTTCCTAATTTGTAACCTAAACTTACCCTCCTTCATCTTAAATTCTGCCCAAAAATCCCTGTGTCCCAGTGATTTCAGCCCTGGCAGGCTGGCAAGGGAGAAGGTCAAGAGGCATTGCAGCTCCTGAGAGCTCTAGCTCTGAAAAATGCATTTTCTTTGTCTCTCAGCTTCAGCTTCCTTCTACAAACAGCACCCCTTGGCATGGGGTTAATGTAGGGAAAATGCCATGTAAAGACCAACCATTGTTATGGAGTTGGGAGAAAAAAGACAAATGGCTGTGATTTGAAAGATAATAGAGCATCCCTGCCATGGCTGAGTGTGTAAGGAGAAGGAATGAGGTATTTGGGGGTTGTCTGGGGTATTCCCATGGGGAAATGACTCCTTTATTCAGGAAAAAAAGGCTGTAGAGATCCTTCCTTGGGCAATTCCTGGCGATTCCTCATGGGGGTGGCTTCTGGTGAGTGAACCTCCAGGCTGGTCCCTGCCAGCCCCAGGATCTCATAAACCTGTGACATTCCTTCACTGCTCAGTCTCCTCCAGCCTCACAATAAGCAGATAAAATAATAAGACCTTCAAGGGCTTTGCGTTAACTCGTGGACGCCGATCTGCTGGGTGCACGCAGCCAGAATCACACCTGGGTACTGAGTCACTATCAGAGAAATCCATTAACAGCCGGGCTCTGGGGAAGGAGAACAACCTGGAGAGAGCCATTCCATAGGGAAATGCAGTTTGCAGGCTGACATCACTGCTCCTGTTTGCCCAGTGAGGCAATGACCACCGAGTCCGTGTGATTTAGCAATTATTCCCCATGGCAGAGCTGAAATCTGATAATGAAATCTCAGTTTAATCATCATAGTGACTGGAGTGAGATATTTTTTCCCCATTTTTTGTGCTTTCTATGTAGCAGGGGTGGTATTTCAGGCAGAGATGGGCATCCCCCAAAATACTTCTGCATTTGAAACTCTCATCCTTTCCCCTTCCACGGAAAGCCTGGGTGGTGAGTGTAGAAACACTGGCACAAAACATGTTCCCCCACCAAGGCCAGCGCAGGGGACGTTTGACCCGAAGCCAGGAGCCTCCCTGCTATTTTGGGAGCAGCCCTTACCAGTGTGTCTTCTCAGGGCCCCACACTCCTGGCAGCCCAAGGTGAAGAAGCTGCCAGCAAGGACCGATTCCTGGCGTGATGGGGCAGAGCCTGGAGGCAGCACGACAAGTGCAGGAGAAACCAGAGCTGTCACAGCTGGTTACGGCTGCCTGCCCTGAGCTTGAGTTGCTTTAAATGTTCCTTGGATATTTGAAAAGGAGCCCATGGCTCATTGGCTCCTGTTGTAAGGCTGAAGGACCACCCCAACCTCCCAAAAACTACTGGATTGTTCTGTCTTGCTGCTTCGAGGCTGCACTTTGCTTTTACATTTTTCCAGCCAATCCTCCACTCAGTCCCTGCTTCTCTCCAACTCAGCTGCTCACCCCAAAGTACGGATCTAATGTAAGGGTCCAAAGCATGCACTCGTGATGAGTTACACTTTGGAAAACCTTCCTAACTCTGCTTCTTCCAGACTGGAAATGGATGGGAAACCTTGCACATGCAGCTTGTGAAAGGAGTTCAGCTGGGCCACAGTGAGGATTGCATAGAGAAAGAAAGAAAATGAAACAGGGATTTGGGGGATTTTAAGTCTCTGCTTGAAGGGACAGTAAAAGCCAGAGGTGAGGGAGAAGGCTGGAAAATCCCAAGGAAGGTTCTACCTAGGGCTGAAGTCCAAGAGTTTGTCCAACATAAAAGTTGTCCAAGGCTGAGTCTCAGGAGGCTCCTCACGGATGGGGAGGCCTGGACAGATGTGCGCTCCTGGATCCAGCTGTGCCACTGGACATGCTCCTCCTCCAGGCTCTCCTCCCCACCCCACAGCTGCTCCAGCCCTTTCAACACAGAGCAGCATCGCTCACTGGAGCAGATTTGGGGTCAGAATGATACTTCCACGGACACCATGTGCAGACTATTCTGTGCTGCTGGGGATGGTAACAATTAGCCGGGGCACAGTGACATTTCCAGCTGGCACAGCCCTCTGCAGGGTGGACATCTGCCCATGGATGGGAAATATAGGGAGCTAACCACGTGGGAGCCTTTTGAGACAGCTCAGAATTGCTGGGAGGAGGACAGTCAGCCAGGCAGGAAAACAGGTTGGTCTTCATTGAAGGATTAAGAGGGGATTTACACCTGAAAAGGAAGTAGGGAGGTAAGTGAGGAAGAAAAAGGCACTATTGACAAGCCAAAAGGGCCAATATTCTGAATGATCCTTAAAATCCTGTTCTCCAAGTGCAGGGAGAAAGGGGAAAAAGGCTTTCTTGAGAAACTTTATATTTAAGAAACTAATCTGTGTGGGTTGCAGACATTCAGTACTCATTCTCAGTTGCTAACAACAGGTTTCTTTAATGAACATATTGATCCTTGGGTGGTTGCATCTTAAAATCCTTGGACAATGTGATCCTGAGAGGCAGAAGAAAGGAAACGAGGTGGTGATTTAAAACAAAGAAGGGGAGAATATAGTTCTGGCAATCACCAGCCTATAAAAGTAGCAGAACAAATATTCTCTAAAAAATCATGATGAAATATTTAGAGCTTGGTTCTGTCCACACAATAGTGTCAATGGGGAGAAAATTTGCAGAAGCCAGATGCTGAATAAAATTACCATGAGACAACAGTCAGACTCAAGGGATGATGGGCACAGAAAACTGCCAGTTTTCTTTTTTTCCAACTTCTTTTGGTGCGAAGAGAAATACTGTTAGAGAACAGCATGGCCAGAGGATGAAAGCAGCGCAGCCTTTTATGAACATGTGTTTTTATTTTGACTAATGTATTTTGCTTCTTTGTCTTAGGAAATACAAAAATTAGGGGGAAAAAAAAAAAAAAAAAAGCCTTGGTCTGAAATGTGGTTTATACAAACTGAAAACACATTGGGATGCAGTCAGTAATCCTGAAC
Organism: Promerops cafer; assembly: GCA_013398275.1. Classification (NCBI taxonomy): domain Eukaryota; kingdom Metazoa; phylum Chordata; class Aves; order Passeriformes; family Nectariniidae; genus Promerops; species Promerops cafer. The sequence goes on from VZSE01015289.1 coordinate 165,993, forward strand.
AGGAGTGGGCTACATGGAGCAAGGCACAGTTACCAGGGCAGAACAAGAGTCAGGGCTAAAGATCAAGTTTCATTTACATCTTTGCTAATGATCTGGAAGGGCAAGGCGTAAAATGAGAAACACAGAGGATGGTAAATTTGAAGCAGTTTGGTAAATAATAAGGATCTGTCTCTGGTTTTCTTGCGAACACCTGGAAATTTCCATCCAATATCAAGCGGTGTTGAACACACTGAAACATCTCTCGCTGAGTGACATCTCCATTACTCACCACTTAGCCCACTCAGTGTCTCTTTTAACCCTTCCAATTTACTTATGGGCATCTTTCCCAGGTCTTGCTGCAGACCCTGGGCTGATATTTAGAGAGACATTTCTGGAGCAAACAGTGCAGCCCAGCACACGCAGCCGCCTTCTCCAGGTTCATTCTCCTTTCCTCACCTGCAATGAGCACTGCTGGAAAGGATGATGATGATGAGCACTGTGCCTTCAAATGTGTGTCCCACCCTGCTTCTCCTCCAGTGCTCTGACACAGCATGGCTTAAACTGGTCCCCTCAGCAGCCTCCGAGGTCTGTGCTGGCCTCATGTTCCTCTGGCCACCTCCTCTTTGCACTATTTGGGTGATTCATGACTGTTGCTCAAGACCTTTCCATCCGTGAGGGCTTGAGCAACAGCCGTGAGTCGCTCGAGTAGCCTGATCCAGGTCCCTGGAGCACTGAGCCGAGCCGAGCCCTCTGGGCCATAAGGAGACAGGGAGCAGCAGGGGACAGGGACCTGGGGGCATCTGTGTCCTCTCTAAGCAGGCTAGAAGGACACAGGATGTTTCTGGGGAGGATTTAGTTGCTTTCTCACAGAACAAGCTCAGAGGTGGAAGGGAATCAGAGAAAGTGTTACTCTCAGTAAGGGAACCAGGAGTCACTGTGGGAAGAGGACTCCTTCATCTGCCAATCTTCTCAGGACCTGCTGGGAATGAAGGGAGAGAGGGAAGAGGTGAGGATTGCAGGAGAAGTGGTTTTCACCTACGTTTTCTGTGGTCCCAAAATCTCATTCTCTCTCGTGGCTGTGTCTGCCCGTGGCAGATGCCCTGGTCAGAGTATGACCAGTTGTCCTTGGGGCTGCAGCACCATGGTCTCAGACACCAGCACCACACCAGGAGCAGAAGGCCTGAAGAAGGAAGGGACATAAAACATTGACACCCTCAGGTCTGCAATTGTGGTGGGATCTGGTCCTCAGGAGGTGCATTTTGCAATTCCAGAGCTTTAATAAAACTTTAAACAGGAGGCAGGGGTTGCAAACTCTGTCATCACCCACTGGAATTCTTGAGTGCCCCTGAGGTGGAGGAGGAAGAAACTTGAAGAGAGCAGAAATAATGGATACAGTGACTGATGAAGGGACCATGAGCAAAATTACCAGGGATGGGGTCTGGTTGGGTCAGCTGTGGAGGCTCTGCCCTGCACAGGGCAGGAACAGGCGGTGTGGGGTAAAACCTTCTGGAGAGACAATATTTATCCAGTTTGGTTTGAGACTGTTTGAAGCCGCTGGATCATCTGCTCCCAAACAACCAAACAAACAGAGGAGAAAGAAATGAATGTGAATAGATCCAAATGTCTCCTTACGGTGTGGGGTTTTTTCCCTTCAGTTTTTTTCTAAATGAAATTTATGGATTTTATGTTTGCAGCACGTCAGGGCTAATTTTAGGAATGATTTTCTGTAAAAAAGAAAGAAAGCGGGGGTTGCAAAAGATAATACATTGTCTTCATCCCCAAAGGCTGAACCTTTGGCTTTCCTGCCAGAGAAGCAGCAATCCCTAGGGTGGGAGGACAGGCTGTCATCAAGGCCCTCCAACCAAGCCATGATCCTCAAGCAGGGCAGGGGACCAAAGAAAACTGCTGCCTCCAAGCACGGGAAGCAGAGTGGCCTTCCCAGGGAAAGCAGCTCCTGGATTACCAGGAGCTGGTGGGACCTGCTGTCTGGTACCTCCTTGTCCCTCCCAGCCTCCAAAGGACCTCGTGGCTCAGCAGGGACAACCCAAACCACAGCTTACCCTGTCCCCTCCCTGCTGTTCTCCCAGGCCGCGCTGGAGTTGGCCGCGGGCACCTCGTTCTCTGACTCAGCCGTTATATCTGGGGAATTTATGGCTTTTCCTTCCTGCCAGCCTTAGTAAATAACCCTGTCATCTGACTGGCTTTTGGGAACCGACCAGGAGCAGGAGCCTTGCTGGCAGGCGGAGAAAAGGACCTGCACCCAAGCAGGAAGCAGCACTGCCAGAGCTGGAGGGTCCCCAGCAGGACCCTCAGTCGTGGCATCACTGTCCCCTCCGCTGTGGAACTCTTACCTGCATCACCATCCCCAGTGAGACCCTTGCCCGTGCACCACCATTCCTGGTGGGATCCGTGGCACCAACACCCCCAGCAGAATGCAGAGCCAGGACCAGGCGTTCTGACCCAAAGTGTTTCCCCACTCAGGAAGGGGAACACTGGGCACAGCTGTGCTCCCACACCTGTGACACCTGGCTGGGATTTGGCTATTCTTTTCCTTTTTCTTGGAACATCATCCATGAAACTAAAAGGAGGATAGGAGGGAGTGAGGGAATTGAGGCCATGGAATAAACAGATCTCCATCAGCCATGTGCTTCAGCACTGCTGGTACTTCCTCTGCTTCCTTATTCACCCAGTGGGAGCTGCCCAGGTAGAGAGATGCCTTCACCCAGGGCATCCCAAAGAGCCAGGGGCTCCAGTGGGCTGAGCAGAGCAGGGAGACCCACTTTCTGCCTGGTGGACACCTCATTGCTCCAGGACAGACCAAAGTCACCTCCACAGACTCCCTATAGCAAATTTGGGCATCCTGGCTTGCCCCCTGGAGGCGGCCCCTAGCACTTGGATGGAGGCAATGAAAACGATGCTGGCAGCAACAAGTATGAGGATGAGCTGATGGAGAAGTTCGAGCACTTTTGAAGGGCTGTAGGGAGAAATATGCACTTTTGGGATGTTGAAGCAGCTCTTTTGGATAGATGGGACCATGCTGGACTGGGGATGGGATGAGCCAGAATTTAAATCCGGTGTCTAAGCTGAGGCATGTCCCAGGAGAGATGCTCATCCATCCCAGAGCACTTTCTCCCATTAGGCACCTCAGAGTTAATGGGAATTTCGAGCAGGAAGATCAGAGAGATGTTTTAACTCCCTGTGGTGAGGGAGGTCAGGCTGAGCCTCGGGGACTGCTGTGGAAACTGCCATCCCTGTGCCAGGAATTATGTGCTGCATCCTCCTGGCATGGGCGCGGGGAAATGCCTCTTCCTTCCTGGCTTTCCTCTTCCCTGTCATCACCTTGGCAGGCTTTGAGGACTGCTCCAACAGTCCAACTTTGAGGGTCTCTGCTCCCTGTGTCATTGCTGGAGCCCGGATGCCAATGAAATGCCATAAGGCAATGAGTGCCATCTCTCCATCCCCCTTTCCAGGAGTTTGCCCTTTGGAGGGTCTTCTAAGCAGCCCCTCCTCACAAGAAGACTTTTCCCTGTTGTCTCCTGCACCATCCAGTTGTCGCCAGCACCATCCTCACATTACCTGTCACGAAGGCTGCCATTCCCTATTTAACAGCCCCCCAAATCCCTCTTCTTCCTGCCATGGGGCTGCACAACGATCTCAGTTGGGGAACTGATCCAGTACAGAATAACCTTGCAAATAAAAACCCTCCCCAGACCCTGCTTGGACAGCATGGCTGCTGGAGAAATGTTCCAGGTTACATTAAGAGTGAGGCTGGCACATCCCTGCATCCACAGAATCACAGAATCACAGAATGGTTTGAGTTTGAAAGCTCCTTAAAGATCATCTACTTCCAACCCCTCTGCCATGGGCAGGGACACCTTCCATGAGAAGAAGCCCTGTGTTACTCCTAGAAGGCTTCAGCACACAGTGAGTTGGAGGAATAACATGGAACAAGAGCTGACCTCCAGACCCTGGAGTACCTGTGGGTACTCTTGGGAGCTGGGCTGCACATGGTGTAAAATATCCTCTGTCTCATGGCTGAGCATTATTTTACCCTCTGTGGATGTTGAGCAGCTGATAGTACGTAATTAGTTTCCTGTCCAGTGTGCACTTATCGTGTCTGTGTGTTCTCTGCATTGGGTGGAGAGTTCATAAATCAAATGCTCTCAAGAACTCTTCTGTCCCAAAGTGCTTTCGTGGGCAAGCAATCCCCAAGAGGCCCCAGAGCAAAGATTAATGGCACCCATCTCTCTGTTTGGGCTGGTTTAGGGCAGCCTGAGTTACTATTCTCGCTGAGAAATCTGTAGGTTGGCACAACTTCTCACCCCCAGAAAGCTCAAGGCAGCAAATCCTTGTGAAACACCAGAGTCAAAAATAAGTGAATAACTAAAAAGTGCTGCTGGGAGCCTGATGGAGACCCCGCAAGACAAAAATTGTAAAGACAATCTGCAAATTGCCACTCTGGACAAAGCTGCGGAGGCAGCCTCTAATCACTATCCTGATGTAGGGCTGCCTTAGTCATCCTTTATTGATTCCCTTTTCTGTGAATCATCAGCTCCTCGCGGGGAAGGGCTCTCCAGCTCCCCGGCTGGGAGAGACACAAATTACCAGGGAGCAGCACGTAATCAGGCGCAGGAGAGCGGAGATGCCGACGGAGATGCCCTCGGTCATGTGCCCGGCAATTTGGGAAGGCGATTAGCGCTGCTAACCAGGAAAAAAAAAAAAAAAAAAAATAAAATTGAATTTTCAGTGGGAAAATGAGCCGGGTGAAAGGTAGCCGGCACGCAGAGGAGGCTGCTGGTCTTCTCCACGAGAGAAAGTCACCTCCTGTTCACTTTCCAGGGAACAACAGGGGAGGGGTTTCTCCATTTGATCAAGCACCCTCAGTGCTCTTATTTAATCAGGTGAGAGGCTCCTCAAGTCTGAAGCAGCGGGAGCACGTCGGGAGCAGTGATTTGAGGTCACGTCCATCTATCCAACCTGCTCTAAACCCCTTTGAGTCATCCACGCCCTGTCACACCTGACCCGTCCCCTCCCCTGCTCTTCCCAGGACATTGCTCAGTTGCAAGAGCCGAAATTTCCTCTGCTTGCCCCGTGGCCACCCGTGCTCTCACTGAGCGAGGGCAGCCACTGAGGACGGATTTGGACCTTCTGGGGGGGTATCTCAAGGAGAGCAGCCCCTGAGGCAGCGCCGGTCGGCTCTGCTGGCACCGGCGCTGTGCACAGCTGGCCTCGGGAGCGGCTGCAGAGCATCCCTGGCGCTCTGCAAACACAAACTGCAGCAACAACATTGCGGGGGGGGGAATGGGGGGTGCCAGCCAAAAACCGGGGTGGCTTCCTAAACGCTGAGGGCTGTGTCCTTGCGATTAGCCCCCAGGGCACGGGAAGGGCTGGAGTCCATCCCTGCTCCACCCTGGGTTTATTCTCTTGCCTTGCCGGGGAGACAGATGCCGCTGCAAGAGCGAGGCAGGCGTTCCCCTGCAATCCAGAGCAGAGCGAAGGCGAGCAGGCGCTTCCGCTGCCAGGGAACGAGCTTGAAAGGGATCCAGCGGATAAAGAGATATTCAAAGTTCAGCTAATGAGTGAGATGAGTCACTGGCTCAACGAGACAAAGGTTAGGCTGGAAAATAAAAGCCCTCGCTGCAAGGAGCGGGGTTGGAGGGGATGCAAAAGGCAGAGGATGGGGCGTAGCTAAAAGCAGTAAGTGCTGTAAGGGGCAGAGGGGCAAAGCAGTGGCTGTGCCTTGGTTGTGACCTCGCGTTTGCCCCAGGTTTGGCCCAGGATGAGTGCAGGGAAGCTGGAACGGCGGCCGTGGATATTCAGGCACATCGCAGCTCCCTCCAGCAGTCAGCAGCCCCTCTGCAGCCCCTCCAGCCCCGCGCTGGGGTGAAGCACAGTTGTTTGGGAGCCCAAGGAGATGCTGCTTGCAAATGAGGCACAACAGCCCTTCCTTCACCACCTGGAGCTGATGAGAAGGGACAGGGGATGGTCAGACCTCAAAAAACAGTAATTAATCACTGGGAAGTATCAGCCTACTTCCAATGCTCTCATTGTTACCACTGTGCCTAAAGAAGAGAAATACTGTGGTAAACGTGGGTCCTGCTCCAAACCATCCCAAAAATGAGGACAGGAAAACCATCACCTTCCTGCTCCTTGAGGATGCTGGCTTGGGAGTATCCAAAATCCCTGTTAGAGCACCCCTGTGTCAATGCTGAGCAAAACAGAGGAAAAGTTCTTCTCTCCCCATGTTCTCTTACACTCCAGAAACCAAAAAGCTGCAGCTTATAGACAGCACAGAAGGGGTGTGTGTGGCATGGGGCAGGTGCAGTGCTGAGGGGCTTTTCTAGAGGTCTCAGGACTTCATTTGTGGATGGGCTTTTATTTCCTTCACTACTGGGTTCAGCCTGGGCCAGCTGAGTTGCCACCTGAACTGCTACACTGAAAAAACATTCCCCTCCTGCTGAGAAAGTGAGGAAAAGAGAGAAGGGGAAAGATGTCATGCAAATATTAAATTGACTGCATTTGGAGATTTTTGTGGTCCTTAACATGCTTTGGAAGCCTTAATTAATCACATACTAGTTTTGCACTCGTACTGGCTCTGCTTTGCCAGGCCACTGTCCCTCTGACCACCAAGACCTGTGGGACAGACTAGAAACAGTGGGATTCACATAAAAATTCCTGGCACAAGGGCTGATGGTTTTAAACTGGAGGAGGGTTGATTCAGATGAGTTGTAAGGAAGAATTTTTTTACAGTGAGGGTGGTGAAATATTGGCACATGTCGCCCAGAGAGGTTGTGGATGTCCCGTCCCTGGAAACATCCAAGGTCAGGTTGAATGAGCAGGGACATCTTCAACTAGATCAGAGCTCAGAGCCCCACCCAGCCTGGCCTTGAGTATTTCCAGAGGTGGAGTCACCTCTCTGGGCAGCCTGTACCGTATTTGATTTCAGAGCTAAATGTGCAGCCTGGGAATGAATGTCTGAGCTGGGCTGCCACAAATGCATCACCTGCATTGGCAGTGTTAGAAAAGCCAACTCAAAGAGGTCCACGGCCTCCTGCAGCCCCAGATGCTGTCACTGCCAGGAGCTGGACCTGCTGCTGTCACCAGAGCTGAGGGAAGCACCTCGCAAGATGTGAGGAATTGAGTGGGTTGAATAGAGACAAATGGATGGAGTCATCAGGGAGTTCAAAGAAAATGGTGACAAGTCAAATTGTTTTTAAAAATTATTTCCACTCCAGTAGTTGAAGGCTGCCATGGATTTCTCTCAAAAGTCCTACTGATGGAGAGTGACTCAAAATAATGCCTTCTGGTAATCAGAGCATTGGCATTCCTAAGGCTGCACAAAGAGGGCATGAAAAGATTTCGATTAAAATAAAATAATCCCATGACTGATTGATGTTTACAAAATAAAAGCATGGTTAGAAGGCATCCATGTGAACAGAATAAGGCTCCTCACACCAAGAATCCTCAGAGCACATTCACCTCAACATCACCGGTGGTACACAGGGGAATCCAGCCTACAGCATGGAGCAGCCCTATCCCACAGGCTCAAGTCCTGCCCCCACCTTTGCTCCTGTGCCCCTGTGCTGTGATCAAAGGCCTCCAACAGCTGTAGACTGCAATGATTTGGTTATTTTGGTGACAGTCCTATCCAGGGCTTAAATAAAGTAGTAACTGAGCAATTGCCCAGAGAAGTTGTGGATGCCCCATCCCTGGAAATGTCCAAGGCCAGGCTGGATGGGGTTTGGAGCAACCTGGGATGGTGGAAGGTGTCTCTGCTCATGGCAGGGGATTGGAAGTAGAGTATCTTTAAGGTCCCTTCCAACCCAAACCATTCTGGGATTCAATGATTCCATGAACATGCACAGGGGGCTTGGAGAAAAGTTTCCTTGCAGCAAAAAGTTCTGCCTGTGCTTATTTTCTTGTGCATCTGGAGCTAATCCTTTCCCAGGGTGGTGCTGAGGAGCTTATTAATTTTACAAGAGTGAAAACCTACAAAAATACCCTATTTGTTTTCAACCATTGGTCTGAAATGCCCGTAATTAAAGTGGAAGGATCTTCTGCACAAAAGCGATGCAGCCAAGCCCTCAGCAGCTCGTGGTGCTGGAACAGCATCATCCCAGCTGTCCCCCAGGGACACCACGGACAAAAAACACCTTCTGAAAGCTTTGAATAAAACACCACTTGTAAGGACGTGAAATACAAATGGGTTTGTGTCTGTACAGCCGGAGTAAAAATGAGACAAGGAGGCAAATGAAAATAAACAGATCGGGTTTGAGAGCGATTTATGCCCAAGGGATGAGATGAGGGCTGGACTTTGAGAAGTCAGCACTGTGTTTTTGCCATGGGCTTCAGGGCAGTGAGTGTTTCAACAAACATTTACCCTTTGCATGCGTTTATCACACTTTTTCCACCTTCAAGCACTACCTGGAGGAGACTGGCCTTTCTGATGATGGATGAAAACCCTACATTTGTGCCAGAGAGGTGTGAACAAGGAGGGGACCTGATGCAGGGTATCCATTCGGCATCATCTTGGGCACCTGGGAGCATTTAATTCACCCAGATGATGCTCCCAGGCTAAACAGACTCATCCCTTTAACGTGACATTATCTCGTTGCTGCTGTGACTCCTGTTATTAGCTTGGAAACAAGCTTTACGATGGATTGCCAAGGGGATAAATGGGAATACAGGGGTGAAATGAAGAGAGGGAGTGTTTAGGTTAAATGCTGAATTTTCTTCTGGTGGAAATACAGTGAGTTGCCTCCAGCATGTACACTTGGACAAGGCTGAAGATCAGAAAATAAATAGAACAACTCTACACTGGCAGGGATGAGGGCTGGGTGACCCGACATATCTTCCCTCTCTATGGTCAGAGCAAAGATTTTGCTTTAATTGGCTTTAAACCATCTATCTAAGTCACTCCCAGTACTCCAGAGCCTGAACAACAGCCAAGTTTTTAATATACTCATCCTCATGCAGCTCTGCAGGGATAGGAAAATACCCAGACCTGTTTTGTACATGGAAAACTGAGGCAAAGAGAGGCCAAAAGCCTTAACCACAGCTGGCAGGGTGGGATGGCTTCACCATTGGGTGGGATACAGCATCCTTTCCCAGGAAATGGCCGAAAGCGTGGCACATCCCTTAGGATGCAGAGAATGGCACTGACTGTGGCCAGCTTGAGAGGGATGCTGGACCACTGTGTAGAGCACCATTTCTTGACTAAGCTGGATCTGTCCTGGCTAGCTTTCAGTGGAGAATTTTCAGGTGTTGTCTGCAGTGTGATTTCACCCACAGATGGGTGAGTGTGAATATGGGCTAGAGTGTGAATCCTCCCTCCAACACCTGCACAACGCTGCCATCTTCCAAATTAAGATGAATCCTGAAATATGCTCCACTCCCCACAATGAACCAACCACACTCCAGCACAGCAGAAAAATACTGCTGGCAACTTATATGAAATACCTGGATCTCCTGTGAGTCACTTGGGAAGCATCTCCCTCTCAGTGATGTATAGCAGGTCTACAACTGCTGGATTTGATGCCAATTTACAGCTTGTGTGAGCCCATGCCCTCCTCAGCAAGACCATCAAGGGCATCACTCTCCAGTACCTCCAGCAAACACCTGCCCAGAGATAAAGACGTCCTTCCTCCTTCCCTCCACAGAGCAGCTCTTCACTTGGATGATCTGCGTGGCTTGACCTGCTGCCAGGCTTTGAGCTTTGGTCTTCATCCAGGAGAAGCAAAGACCAAATCCATCAGCTTTTGCCTCAGAGCATCGAGGCGCAGGTTCCAGGTGTTGAGCTGACGGACCGGCAGGACCCAAGGTTGGCCAAAGGCCACTCCGTCACCAGCAGCGACTCCAGAGTGATGCGTCAGCTCCTCTCCAGCCAATGGCACAGCAGAGGAGGATCCCAGTTTTCCAGGCTCCTGCTCTATTGTGGAACCACTGCCCCTTGTCCCTCATGGCCTCTTCCCTTGCGGTCACGTGAAGGCAATTCCTTGGTGAGATCCCAAGGCGATGGAGTCACGCTGAGCAAGGGAGGACTTTACTCCTGCTCTGTCTTTGCAGCTAGTCCAGGACAAGGTTCAGCGTCTAGACATGAGTGACTGGCAAGAAAACAGGATCGTTCTGGGCAGTCTTTGCAAGTCAGCAGTGGCTGGGTTTTGGCAGAGACAGCGGGGGCCAAGCCTGGCGTGGGGGCCAAGCCTGGCGCGGGAGCCGGCGGTGACACGGTTGGGCACCATCCGCTGCAGTCCAAGGGCTGGACCTCTTCCTTTGCGCAGTGAGGAAGGATTGTCCTTCCTTGTCCCAGCAGGACTGTGCCAGACTCCAGGGAAAGGGAAAACACTCATCCTCCCTGACTTTGGGGGTAAACAGGAGCCTTCTGCTACTCTCATCACCCTCAGCTCCCTTCAGTCAACTGCTAAGGGAGAGACGCAGCTGCACCTGGAGGTTGGTCTGTCATTTTGGATGCCAACCTTAAAATCAGCCCCTGCTGCTGCGATTGGCATTTGTAATGTTATGATCTTTGTTTCTTGTGAGTTATAAAGGTGCTTCAGTGAGACGCTCCACAGCCCACCCACAAAACCTGACCTTTCACATACATGGTTCTGTTTGTCCTATAAACATGTCAAAGCCTGGCATCCATTAAAGGGGTACCACATGCCCATTGAGTTCACAGGACAGTACAAAGTTAACCCCTACAAAAGCTTTTCATTCCTTGGGGAAGTACCTTCTCTCATTTATTATGACAATGGTCAGCTCAAAATCTATGGATATGGAGCACAAATCAGGAAGTCCACAGGCCAGTCCTGCCCCGGCTCACCAGAGAGCTCCCTGCAAGCCAAATCTCAAGGTCTCATTCTCAGTATTTTGCTCAAATACTTCTTATAGATCTTGAATATCCTTCAGGGCTTTGTTTTTTGCCTCTGGCACAGTGGAACCCTGGGCAGTGGGGAGTCACCAAGAAGTTGGCTTTGTTGGCAGATGTTCTGCTGCCATCTCTCAGTTTGGCCAAGGCATCCTTTCTGGCGCAGTGACGTTGGTCCTGCATTTCCACATCACATGGGGAGGAAGGGGATTGTGGACCTTGCAGGACTCTCAGGGGCCACATCTGACATGCTGGGAAGTACACAAAGATGATGGTTTTTATTATCAAGTTTTAGAGCTCTGGTACCCTCTAAAATGGCTTTATTCAGGCAATCTGTAACACATCACGTGCCCTTTTTGTTCAGTTTTGTTTTCCTTAGTTAATACATTTATGAAAGTTTCTCCCTCCAGAGACCCTGCACTGGTGGGATTGCAAGAGGTGTGGAAAGACACAAGGTGTTTGTTTCTGTGCTTATCATGGATATTTCTAATTCCAGTATTTCCTCATTGTCCTTCATCCCATGAGGGATGAATAACATTTATTGTTAGTTCCATAATTATTTTTCGTCTCTGAAGTCTTCAGAAACCCCCAGGAAACAAAATGCCATGATTTTCTGGTATCTTTGATGGCTTGTTTGTTTAAAAGATTTTCTGGGGAAGAACAAGCGAAACATGGCTGAGTCTAATCTGGAAATTGGATCTTTCAAAGTGTTCCCCTTCCTGCCTGGTGCTCAGCTGAGCTAAGATGCTCTCTGGAGCAGTTAATTCCACTGAGTGATGGAGACATATGATTTTTAACTTCTAGGTAGCACTCCTGGATGGGTTAGTAAATCACCCAGAGCTTCCCACTAGAAGATGTATTACCTTGCTTTTAACACTGTGAACTCTGGAACATTTGGGCAGAAGTTTTCTGTGCTGAGTGTTTTGTACTAATGCTCAGCCTTCAGCCAAAACCAGGCAGCCATTTCTAAGAACAGGGGTAGGGAAGAGTAAGATGTTTCTCCCTTTTAAGAAAATATCCGTGGATTTCAGCTGTGGTGTGAGATTGATTGTTCTTTGGATTCCTGTGAATGCCATCATCTTCAAAAATGGCCGTTGGCCAGCGTTCAGATGCGACATCTTCAATGGCAGCAACTGAAATCCCAGTGCACTCAAAGCCCACCAGGTGCCTTCCCTGCACCTGGAAAAAGAGCAGGAATATCCCTGTTCCATCAGGGCTGCCAGGTCCATCGGCCCTGCGGGGTTCTGCCTCGAGCAGCCAAAGAACAACACTGATTAGCTGCTCATTAACTGAGCACAGCACATCCTGAGCACTAAATGAAGCAGCAGCTCAGTGCAAAAAATAGCTCAATTAAGGGCCATCAGGACTCACCCACACAAGGGGGATCATTGCAGGTTGCAGGGATATTTTTAAGCCAGGGTCTTCCCAATTTGCATTTGCTCATCTTTGCTTGGTGAGGGTGTCCCACCACAAACATCCTTGGAGTCTTTTCTGCTGAGATTTTCACCTAATTTGTGGCAAAAAGTACTAAAATTGAGCAGTGATTCCTTCTTTCCCATGCCCCTTTTGCATCCCTGGTACGGCAGACCCAAGAAGAGCCACACTCCTTCACCCACAGGAGCAACCACTCTCCTTACTCCCAGTGGGCACCAAGGCAGAACAAATGTTCCAGAAGCACATCCCAAGCGCCTGCCCCGTCCCACCAAATATTTGTCACACGTCCATCCGTGGTGTCAGGAGTAAGGTGACCATGCCCTCGCTCTGCAGGGCCCCGTGTCACCTCCCCTGCTCCAGTTTCAGGGTGGTCACACGGTGCTTACTCAGAGGGGATGAGGTAACACCCCTGTCAGCAGCGACGCCATCGCCTTCCCCGTAAAGCACCCTTCTTATCGCCTTCTCAGTCATGTTTTCCTGGCAGGCAGCCCAGCCAAGGGATATGGTAATCTCCAAACGCTATCAGACAGGGCGATCAGCTGAGGCTGGGCTATCTCCCTGCAGCGTTTGTGGTGATAGCATCCATCCCCGTGGAATCAAAGAGTCGTTCAGGCTGGAAAAAGTCCTTAAGATCATTGAATCACGAAGTCGTCTAGGTTGAAAAGACCTCTTGGATGATGAAACCCAACCATGAACCCAGCACTGCTGTGCTTACCACTAAACCATGTCCTCAAGTGCGACAGTCTTTTGAACACTTCCACAAATGGTGATTCCACCACATCCCTGCTCCAGTGCTGGACAGATGTTTCAGTGAGGAAATTTTTCATAATATCCAACCTACACCTCTCCTGGTGTAATTTGAGATTGTTTCCTCTCCTCCTGTCCCTGTTGCGTGGGAGCAAAGACCCCCCCAGCTGTCCCCTCCTGTCAGGGAGTTGTGCAGAGCCAGAAGGTCCCCCGTCAGCCCCCTTTTCTCCAGGCTGAGCCCCTTTCCCAGCTCCCTCAGCCTCTCCTGGTGCTCCAGACCCTTCCCCAGCTCCATTCCCTTCTCTGGACACGCTCCAGCCTCTCAGTGTCTTTCTCGTCATCGGGGCCATCAAGACAAGACAGAGATTTCTGGCTCCCTCAGGCTCTCTCCCTCACCTCCTGTCATTCCGTTCCTGCTCTTCTCATGGCTCTCTCCTTTCCCATCAGGATCTGTCCCTTTTTGGTCTCACCACTGCAAATGGAATCATCGTGGTGCTGTCTCCTGGCCCTTCCAGGGTGATACAGAGGGGGTCTGCATGGGGTTCTTCATCTGGAAAGGAATCCTAGTACCAAGTGTGGGTTGTCCTAATGCGCAGCCCAGCGTGGATTTTAGAAATCCAGTTTTTGTCCCCTCTGGATGGCATTCTTGTTTCTCATGATAGGTTCCAGTGTTGCTGACTCATGTAATTTTATTATAAATCTTGTGATATTTCATGCCATCGGTGACGCAAGGGTGGCCGGAGTCACATGGTTCTGTGACAAGGAGCTTTTATGAGGGGCAAAAATAGTCCGGTGTATTTGTGCTCCTCATGCTATGAGGGAAGCAGGAAAATATGCCCCCTAAAGGTTTGGAAAGCAGGCACAGAAAGGAAAGAAAAACCAAAACACAGCCTAAATCTGGATGACCATTTTAAAAAATCCCATGATTTTTAACCTGCTGTGATTTTTCCTGGTGCTGGTTCACAATTCCTGCTCTCCCGAGAGCAGCTGCTGTGCTGGCTTCCAAGCTGTTCCCTGAAATGTGGAAATCCCCCTTACACAAACAATGGCACTGTTAGTCTTGCTGATTTTCTGGAAGCACAAAAACATGTTTGTTTTCAGCCATGATCCTCTGAGGGAGTTTCCTCCCTGATCTGGAATTTGGGAATTTTTTTTTTTTTTAATTCCTCTGAAAGCCATTTTCCCAGTTTCCAAGATCCTTAATAAACTACAATCACCAAAATTAAGAGCATTATGTGGCTGGCATCGGACACAGAAACAGACCCTGAATTGTGATCGCTCTGGTGGAATCTGGCCGGAATAACTGAGTGAAATGATCCCTTCTCCTGCACAGAGGGTGAGAGTGTGGAAGTGATGTGCTCCTCTTTGGGATAACAGGTTGCCTGTGGCAGGAATTTTGTGTCCATGGAAGCTCAGGCACCTGCCCCAAGTGCTGAACTGTGGAGGAAAGGCAGGGAGGACCTGCTGGCAGCATCAAAATGTGCTGCTGAGAGGTTTGCAGGTCCATGGAAAGGAGGTTCAAGGGCTTTTCCCAATGATGGCTGAGTCCCAGGTGTTGCTGGTGGCCAGCACATCCTATGTGTTCTCTCCCATGGCAACACTGCATGGCTCTCAGCAGGAGTTTGATGGAGGGATGGATGAAGGGGTGGGCAAAGGACTCAGGTCACCACCTGGATGGGTGACAGGGAGGAACGCACTGTCCTCATGAGGAGCATGAGAGCGTCACTCCTGGAGCTGGTGCTGAGTTTGAGGGCGTGGAGCCTGAGACTCCTCTGAAACGATCCCTCCTGGCATGTGGAGGCAGGAGGAAGAGCTGCTCCATGGGAAGGGCTTCTCCATTGGCATCACTGGCAAATGGTCTTGTGGTTCCTGGAGCTTCCTGCTGCTGTTGCTCCAGCTGCTTACGTGTCCTTGTCTGGAGAAATATCGGCAACACCAAATCCCGCCCAGGCCTCGCAGGGATGGCCGAGTGCCACCAGCGGAGAACAAACGCTGACCCATCCCAGGGAGGCTTTTTGGAGCCAGATGAGCTGCAGCACTTGGAGCTGCCAGTGCCGCCCTTCCTTCCTTTGTGTTTCACTGACTGTGGCCACCCTGTCCCTGTGCCCCGAGCCTGGGTGGCACCTTGAACCCTCTGATCTGTGCCACGAGCTCGGGCAGAGCCGTGCGGACACCGAGCAATGCCCAGTCAGCTTTGGGAGAGCACTGGGTGCCTCAGCTGAGGGATCTTTGGCAGATCTGAAGGGAGGTTTGACCCTCCTGGGGGCTGCAGAGGTGGGCAGTGCCACGAAGGCTCCACGCACATCCCTCCCAGGGGAGGAAGAAGCTCCTCTGCCGGGTACACGTAAGATCTTCCCAGCAGGGAAGACAGCAGTTATTCAAGGAGGAAGTCTTTGAAACTGTACTCTGCTGCAAGTAGCTCAGACATCCTCAGTGACCCCAGGATGAGTAGGAAAGGACCTTTTTTTTCTAGAATAGGTTGAAGGATATGTGGGATTTCCTAAAATCCTCCTATTTGTGTGGCCATGTAGCTTTGATTCCCAGCTGCCAGGCATGTTTACAGGTCAGCACATCCTTTGGAGGACAGAAACTGCTGTTGACCACGGTGGATCTTTCCACCACAGGTACTCAGTGGAGACCCAGGTGATGCCAAAAATTTGCCAACATCCATTCTTAATCAGGCACCCACAGCAGGCTTTACGAAAACATGCAAGTCTGCCCTAAAAATTGTTCCAAGGGAAGTCTTCTCCTGTCACACCTGCAGCTTGATGGTGGGATTGCAGCCAGTGCAGGAGGATGAGGAGCCCTCACCCCTTTTCTGGCTGTGTGAGCTGACCCTGAGATACTCAGCACTGAACTAGATCCTGTTGGGCTCAGGAGAGCATCCCACAGATGGATGTGCAGCAGCAGCTACACCCTGGTGGGCTCAGGAGAGCATCCTGCAGACAGACACGCTGCTTTTCCCACGGCGGCTTCCCTGCAACGCTCCACCAGCATGAGAGCTGCGAGGGAGGCAGGACTTAATTAGAGGAATCTGGAGAAAGGCAGATTTTGTCATGTAAATGATTCCTGTCATAGGACACGTTCTAAATTTGGATTCTGAAGCTGGAGCTGAGCAGAACAATCTCTGCCGTAGCGTGGCAGCTGTCAAAGGTAGGGAGAAGCGTAGAATGCCTACAGGAGTGATGGCTGGTGCCTTTTATTTCACTGCGGGGTGCTTTCAACCTCTGAGCACATCAAGTGATTTCATATTGCCGGACAGGAACGATCCTGTGAGACAGCTTCCATCATCCCCACTCCCTTTAACTAAGGTAGCCAAACCCCCAAGTCCGTGTGGGCAATAAAAGGAGTTGTTATCGCAGACATGATTTGATCCTGGATTTCCAAACCCCTGGGCCTGTGCTCAGGCTGTCAGCCAATATCACAGCCTGTTTCTGTTTAATATTTTCTTTCTCCGTTGCTCAGCCCCACGCAGCATCACAATGGGAGGCAGCGCTTTCTGCTCGGCTCCACCTGCTAATGGTGCCTCTCACTGTGTTTTTCTTCTGATGCTGCACCACAAGGTACTTATTCCTTTAAAATAACAACTTTTAAATAAATTTTAAAACTCCCTAAAGTAGGCATGGTAGCAACAGATAAGGTTCCTGATAAGGATGCATTTTGAGTGTGAATTCTCTTGTGCCTCATGGGGTTGAGGCTCACCTTGCTTGCAGGCAAAGGTCTTACAAGAGTTCATTTCTCTCTGGATTCCCAGGGGAGTTGCAGTCAGCCTGCAATCTTTCTTTTCCTTGCTGCTCCCCTTTGCTTGCTTTCATTAAACTTCCAAAAACACTCACAGAATCACAGAATGGTTTGGGTTAGAAGGGGCCTTAAAGCTCATCCAGTTCCACCCCTCTGCCATGGGCAGGGACACCTCCCACTATCCCAGGTGGCTCAGAGCTCCATCCAGCCTGGCCTTGGACACTTCCAGGGATGGGGCAGCCACAGCTTCTCTGGGCAATTTTCACTTTTCCATCTATTAAATTCAGATGAAGACACCCACCAAGTTCAACAGCTCTGAGAGGTGCTGGAGAGGCAGGTATGGAAGTGTGGCTCCAAATAAATGGTGCTCAAACGCGCCAGCCTTGCTTCCTTGGGAACCCAAGCCAACAGGGAACAGTAAAAATTCTCCCTGGAAAACGGCTGGAACAAATCCTGTTGAATGTATAATGTGGATAATGCTCCCGCATCTGGGAGAAGTGCTAAGAGACCCAGAGCAGAGTGGTAAGTGCATCATTCATAAGCACCAGCTTCTTTAACAAACGTGGCTCCTTATCATGCTCATGAATTACACATGGAGGAATCACAACTCCTGACGGTGTTCGGCGCTCGCAGTCGCGGGGCTCAACCGTGTGACTCTGGCACCGGCGCCGCCCGGGAGCTGACTCCATTTGGATGGGATCATTCTGGCTGGCCAGAGAGCGTGGCTGCTCCCGACTGACTTACGATTCCAACAGCCTCAGCCTCGATGTAAATCTCTCAGCTGTGAATATTCAGTTGTATATTTGATGTACAGTTTCTATAAGCCGGTAAAACTTCACCTAGACGGTTGGACAGTTATAAAACTGTTATTGAGCTCAAAGACCCCACCCACTCAAACATAAATCTAGCAAATCTCCTGGAATATGGAAGGGAATGGAGGCAAAACACTATTGGCAGCATTTGCTGAAGGTTCTGAGAGGCAAAATACTATTGGCAGCATTTGCTGAAGATTCTTCATCAGATTTCAGTTTTGCGACCCATAAAGCACGTCCGTATCGTATTAAATCAAACAGACCATCCTAATAAATCATTTTCAGGAGTAAAGCCCCTGAGGAAGAGGTCCAAAAGCCAGACTGCTCACTATGCCATCACAGACAGCAGTGATCAGCCCTCCTCCTGCCCTCTCCATCTGCAGGGAGCAAGAAGCAGCAATTAGCCAGCCTTGGGGGTGTGTTCCTTGCTTGGGCTGAATGACTCCCTGAGCCCAAAAAGTTGAGGTGTGACCCTGTTTGGTGGCAAACCTGGCTTGGGTTCAGGCAGCCAGCAGTGAATTGAGCTCTAAGGTCAAGCTGAGTTTGCAAGGTGGAAAAACCCAGCGAGCAGCAGCCTGAAATCACACCCCAAGTGCCCCGATCTCGGAGCGGCGGCCCAGCCGTGTGCCAGGCTCAGGACACCAGGTCCTGGGCTCTGGCTCATCTCCCACTCAGAGATGTGGTCCTGATTTTGGAGACCTGATCCTGAGCTTGGCTCAGCTCCATGATGGAGGAAATGACTCAAGTGACTCGTTGGCAGCAGCGGTGAAGAGGAAATAATAAAGAAATCCTTGAAAATAAAAATATACCATCATTAGCAAAGGACAATGAAAATCCATCAGAGTTTTTGTGGGTTTTTTCCCCAGGTGAGCAACCAAACTCAGAGGGAAGCAGCACATGGTTCAGATTCTTCCTGTACCTGGGGCTGTTCGTATGGACCAGGATGGGCTGTGCAAGGTGTACAAAGCCAGAGCAAAGGACTCACCTCACCCCAACCCAGTGATGGCTTCCACCTCCTGTGTTTGGCACAGGACACAGCAGATGGACTCAGATTGAAGGACACATAAATGAATATGAGATCTCAGTGACAAAGCCATCTGTCTAGCCAAAGTCACCCACTTTTGTAGTCTGTGAGGCTTGGATCCACCCACTTGTGTTGTGGAGCCAGACTCTGAGCTCAGTAATTCTGCTTATGGTGGAGTTTGGTGTCTCTTTTACGGGGAGATGGATTGTACCCTAAGGGTTTGTGCTTCTCTGCATGTACTGCAAACTCAGAGCAGGATTTAGTTGGTTTTTTGTCATCTATAGTCAACACATCCCAGGCAGACACTCAACAGTTCATCACTTGCCCCATTAGAGATAACTTGTTTTAGTGTCTTAGTATTTGGGGCTAAAGTGATGGACAAACAAAGAGGAACTTCAGAATACTCTCATGACTTGATGCAATGGCAACAGGATTTGTGCTCAGAAGGACCAGTCCTACCTCTTCTCACTCACTGACACCTGAACACATCTTCTCCCAGACTAGGAGAAATTTAGGAAAAAATTATTCACCAAAAGGACTGTCAAGCACTGGGAAAGGCTGTGCAGGGCAGTGGTAGAGTCATAATCCCTGAAGGAATTTAAATGACATGTAGATACGGCACTTGGAGAAGTGGTTTAGTGTTGGCCTTGGCAGTGCTGGGTTAATGGTTGGACTTGATGGTCTTAGAGGTCTTTTCCAACCTCAGTGATTCTGTGATTCTGTACTCCAAGGGCCCTGTAGGAGCACAGTAAATAAAGCCTTTGATATTTTGGCGCAATGATCTGTTCCAGCTGGAAGAGAGGTGAAGTTCCCTGCTGTGCCACAAGTTTGCTTTTTGGTTTTGTGTGCTTGGACGTGAAGAACTGACTGCTCACCCAGCCATTCATCCCAGTTCAGTGTTTCCTTTTGAGATCCTGCACACTGGGAACGGGCAGGAACACCTTGAATGCACTTGGGAGCACTGGGCTGAAGGGAGTAAACTCCTTTTGGGGCGTTAGAAAGAACCAAGCCAAGAACTCCATTGTCTTTGGATTAGGCTGGCTTTGTGCAGGTTTTTGTGTCTGCATTGGCCCCACCAGGCCCCTGTGGACCAAACCCAGAGCCCCTGGTGCGGGGCTGGCTCCCTCCCTTCCTCCCCACCCATGCTGCTCACAAGGACCTGCCTGACAAAATGAAGCTGCAATGTCTCCACCTCCATGAATCCCCAATTTCTGCTTAATAAATAGTCCAGTGGGTAATAAAACCAACCACTTTTGCTGGTTTGTCCCACTGGATGGAGGGGGCTTTGCATGCCGAGGGATCTTGGGGCTTGGTAGGATTTTGTTTTCACGCTGTTGTTTTGAAATGTCAGGGCCACTTTGCATTTTGCTGCTTGACATCAACAGGAGCCACCCCACCACCCATACGGGACAGGACAGGGAACAGGGAGCAGGGTCCAGCCCTGGCAGAGCCTCAGCCTGGGAGAGATTTGCAGAAGCCAACACGGAGCCTGTGCAGAATCCCAGTGCTACAGTCAGGAAAGGCGGCAGCTCTGCTTCCAACGTGTTTCCTCTGCTGTCCTCCCACCCCTGCTCCTACGAGCTCCTCATCATCATTTTTACAGCACAGCTGACAATTCCCTCCCATATTTTCTGTCCCTGAGAACTCTCTGTTCAAAGCACCAGCAAGAACTGCCAGGTATTTAGACCGAGGGCTCACACAGGTTCCCCTTAAGAGCTGTTTCTCCACTATTCACCTGCCTTTTCCTTGTGCAGTCTGCAAAATATTCGAGGGGGCAAAGACATATTCACCCTCTGGGCTCCTGGGCTTTTTGTGGAAAGAGCATCAAAAGCTCCAGCCTTTCCAAGCTGTGCTGCAGAGCTTCTTGCGGAGTCATCTCTGTCCTCTGGCAGTGACCATCTCGTTAAAATACAGGTTCCCATTATCTCTGACTTGGCCAGGAGTGTTACAGGTGCCTTGCTAGTCCTGCACGTGTTTCTCCTGCAAATGCATCACTTTCCTCTGGTCAGGCTGATTTTTCCAACCCTTCCCACAGCCACTCATTGATTCTTTCAAGCAAATTGCAAAGCAAACAAAGAAAGAGAAACAAACCAAACCACAACCCCCAAATACAATACAAAACACAAAACAAACACCCTAAGCCTTATCAACCTGTGTAGTTTAAAGCTGGAGCATATATTAAAAATTTCCATCATGGAAATTTCCTAGCTCAGCATGGAGATTTCCCAGTATATTAGACTCTTCTGTTTTTCAGGGCTGCAAGCAAAGAATGGAAATTTCCAATTACTGCATCAAAGGCTGCTGCTCTCCTGACAGTCTGCTTAGCAGGGGTCATCTGCTCCTGTAGGACATTAAATAATTTAAGGGAGGGACAGGGAGGATTTGCTCAGCTGCACCATTTCCTGCACGAGGTATGAGCATTTCCTCTCCTGCTTGGTGGAAGGGAAGGATCTCAGTAGCTGAGAAGGACCTCAGGGTCAGGATTTTGGGAAATGCTTCTCTCACATGCAAGCAGACCTGGTGTGCAGAGGTGGGACCAGGGGAGTCTGGTCACCTTTGCCTTGACTGGAGCTGTCCAGCCCTTGACCTGTTGCACAGTTGAATTCCCACCTCTGGGATGCACAGGCAGTAAACTTCTCTCTACCAATGGATCATCACTTTTTTTTTCCTCTCAGAGCACTGGGCTAGGAGGAAGGGGGAGGAGGGAATATGCCAAATCAAGAAGGGATTATACAAATCCCCCACTTTGCCACTGTGTCCTGCCAGCACAGGCTGCAAAAAGAGCTTCACTGGCCACCCCCAGCCAGAGTGTGGAGGGAGGGGGTCAGAAAGGCAGGAGAACCAGCCCCTGCTTTCTTCTCCCACTCCACCATGGGACCAGCAAAGCCCACCAAGCCGTGGCGTGGTGTTTGGCAAAGGGGGGGGATGCACTGTGGGGTTTAATCAGTTTGTGCCTGTGGATGGTGTCGGAGCTCCCAGCTGCAGGTCCTGTACAAAAGTGCCAAGTAATGCCATTACACGGGGATTTTCCTTAACAAGTCTTGGTGCTGCAACACGAGAAACGCTGGGGATGATGCCATTAACAGTAACCAGCTCATCTCCTTTGGCAAAAGCAGCGGGGAAGGAGGAAGGGGAGGGAGGGAGGAGAAATGAATACATATGAGTCCTAGGAGAATTGAGATTTGAACTCGGTGTCTGATTTTTCACAGGCTGTGTCTTATCTGTCTTTGTAAATCTGGCTCTGGGGCATTTAAAGGAGCTCTTTTGTACTAATGCTTCTTCTGAACTCTGGTAGTTCCAGCGTGTTTTTTGTAGGTCCCAGCTCATTAGAGAGGTAATCATGTGAGCCCCTTTATTTAAAAGGGAAACTAGATCTGAATGTTCTCCAAACCCAGAACACCTTTTACAAGCATGAGTCTGCAGTAGTAACTGCCTGTACTTCTGCAACCTCTCACATCCAAGAAATTCAGGACCCTGTATAAAGCAGAGTTGATGTTGTTTCCCTTACAGTGACAGGGAAATAGAGAGAAAAAGGGGCTTGTCTCAATGTTGCTTTCTGATTTATTGGTAAATATGATTAGAGGCTTGGTCTTGTTGGCTCATGTACCTTCTCCACTCTCTCAGTTTCAAAATCAAGTCAGGCTGATTGTAGTCAAGCTCAAGAGCAGGTATTTGTAGCATCTGAGAATCAACATGGGTCATAGAGTTGAAGAACAAAGTCAAATGAACTTTCGTTCAAGTTCATCTTCAAAAACAGAAAATGCAACTGTTGTTAAGAGGAACGTCAGCATGAGTCAGGTATAAGACAAGTTTCCTGCAGCCAGCAGAAAAAAACATCACCAAGCCTTCTTAAAATGAAAGGAGATCATTTCTGACACAAACGGTCCTGTACCAAATGTGAGCCAACTGGTTCAAGCTTCATTATGACAGATAAAATTATATTTATCACTGGGCTGGAAGCTGGTGGCTGTTCACAGCCTCGTGAACATCACCTGCAACAGCATTTGGTATGAACTAAGAGAGAACAGACCCAAAGAGAGACACAGCAGCTGGTGGCACAGTAGGTTTCCCAAAGCTGTGGAGAGAAATGGGATAAAACATTGAGATAGAGCCCCCTGAGTGGAAAAGGCAAGGTTGAGAGGAAGGGTTTTTTTAGGACGTCCAAAAAACTCAAGTGTTCAGCGTGGTGCTCATCTTGGGTGAATATCAAGATGAAAGCAGCAAGGAGAAATAAAAAGCAGAATATAATCAGCAAAAAGCAGGGGAAGAAGGGGATATAGACACTGGATAGAAAGTGTCATGCACCAATTAATGAGGGGAATTGTAGCTGCAAGAGGCAACACAGGAATGGTTGGGCTGAGGGGCACAAGGAAGATAAGGAGAAGTACTTAAGGTAAATGAGGAGCAAAGGGAATGCTTGCAGTGGAGATGTTAAATCACTGCCAAAAGGGAAGAGGGCTACCAAGCCCCAGTGCCTGATGCAGCCGCCTGCTTTGCCTTTCTAAGCAGCTGATGGAGAGAGACACCTCTCCTGGAGAGTGATTCAGTCACTCCAGAGATGGGTGGGAAGAGTTGCTTTCTAAAACTGCTTCCCTCCATTGACTAGAGAGGGGGAGGCCAGACTTGGCTCACACCGAACACCTGACGTTTTGGCAGCTAAAATTAGGTGAGACGACTCTCATATGTTGGTAGAACCAAGGAGGATATTGGATATCTACTACAGACAAATATTTTTAGATTAGCCATCGAGGAAATTCACATCAAGTGGTCCTCAGGAGCTGCCTCCATAGGCCTCTGGATTGCTTGTGTTAATATTTCTGCAAGCCTTGGCATATGGAAGAGCTCCTGAAGGCCAGGAGAAGGATAATCATAGTATCATCAAATCCTAGAATGGTTTGGGTTGGAAGGGACCTTAAAGATCATCTATTCCAACCCCTCTGCCATGGGCAGGGACACCTTCCACTGGACCAGGTTGCTCCAAGCCCCATCCAATGCTGACTGATGACAAGGCAAGCAGGATAGCAGAAGTAATTATAGGCATGACAACATTCCCATGCAAAACAGTGGACATACAATTCAGTCCATATGGTATAAAATGACAAGAATATAATCAGCATCAATCAAGTCAGTTTTGACAGAAAAGCAGCATTTTTAACTGAGTTTGGCTTAGCATTTTTGAGTGAAATTATAGGTTTGTTTGATAGAGGCAATGATGACAGTACAAAATGCTCAGACCTTTGTCCTTGCACCCCATACTCCATTCTCACTCATTGGAGATATATTTCCATTAGAAAACTGGCACTGAAAATTATCACAAATTATTATTTGCAAAATGGATTAGAAAGTGTCTGCCTGGCAGACCTCAAATTCCAGCTTTGGCTGGGGATTAGCACCAAATGCAATTTGGAAGGTGAGGTGTCACAGGGATGAGGAGCCTGGTGGTAAACACAGAGTCACTGCTGCTGATGTGCCTCTCTCTGATCACACTGGGATGAATAGATTGACTCGGGCTCCCCAAGCAAACTCTGCTCATTTAAACACTTGCTAATGGCAAATTCTCCACCAAGGGGGAAGGATGGCTGGTCATCCCTGTCTGCTGAAGGATTATGCTCTGAAAGATGGGATCATTCAGGAGACAAAGAACTCAACATGGTGTCCCAGTGTGCGACTGGTTGAAATGGTTGATGCAAACCCTCTGTAAGAAGCACGCCCTCCTTTCTGTGCATGGTGGGGAGCTCTGTCCTGCTCGTGGCTGTGAGAGGATGTTGGAAAAGGGGTAAAAGGATCAGGAGAGACATATCACATCCAGAGTAAGGAACAGAGCTGGGAAGGGTCTGGAGCCCCAGGAGCAGCTGAGGGAGGTGGGAAAGGGGCTCAGCCTGGAGAAAAGGAGGCTCAGGGGGGACCTTCTGGCTCTGCACAACTCCCTGCCAGGAGGGGACAGCCAGGGGGCATCAGGCTCTGCTCTCCAGGAACCAGCAATAGGATGAGAGGAAACAACCTCAAGTGGCCAGAGGATGTTTAGATTGGATATTAGGGGGAAATTTCTTCACTGAAAATATTGTCAAGCACTGGCACAGGCTTCCCAGGGAAGTGGTGGAGTCCCCATCCCTGGAAGTGTTCAAAAGGCATGTGAATATATCAGCTGGGGATGTGGTTTAGTGGGGAATTAGGCTGTGCTGGGTTAATGGTTGTATTTGATGATCTCAGAGGGCTTTTCCAGCTGTCATGATTCCATGATTCTGTGATCAATGCCTTGGGGGCCGGAGGCAAAGTTTTGGAGGGAGTGGTCAGGAAATTCTGGCTTTTAGCTGCTGATAAGCTGGGCAGAAGTTTGCCCTTCCACAGGATGTGAGAGAGTAAGCTTTAAACATCTAACAGGCATGGCAAGACCCAATGACTCCAAGTGGAAGCCAGACAAGCTCAAAGAAGAGAAGAGCTTCAAGACCACAGCAGGAAACCTGGTCTAGCACTGGAATGAGTGGTGAAGTGAGTGATGGCTCCTTCCCTGCGTGATGCTTTTCTGGGCTGGAGAACATGGTCATGTGCAGGGACCCCCACAGTGGGCAAACCAGGGAAATGCATCAGCTCATCACCTCAGAAAGGCCCAACCAGACGATCTCACACCACTCACGGCTCTGATTTGAACCCCCCACGTCTCCCCAGGCTGGGGCACTTGCCAAACCCATCTCCCCTCGAAGGGGAGCTCTGTGTCAGGAGGAGGAGCCATGCAGAGCCAGCAGTGCCTCCTCTGAGCCAGCTGTGCACCGCTCGCTGCTGGGATCTGCTCCAGCACTTCGGGCTTTTTATCACGTCCCTGCTGCCGGTCACACGGCGGTGACAAGGCCCTGACTCACAAGGGATGTGCCGTGTGTGCATGACTCCATCTGCCTCCCCGACCCACTGCTTGTGTACCCAACGCCTGCTGGGTGATTTCAGGGTTTGGACATTTTCCTTGCACCAGCTCGGATGACTTCAGCCACAATATTTCCCCGAATGCCGATGGCTGCTTTTGCCCCAGACACTTCAGCACGGGCAGCTGTTTGGCAGCATTTTGTGCTGCTGCAGTTGGGATGGAGGACAGAGACTACACCAGCAGTGAATTTTGGGGTTTGCAGCCTGTGGCCGGGGTGGTGACACCCCAGTGGTGCTGCTGGCACCGGTCTCATTGCCAGCCAGGTGATTCCCCGTGACTGCTCAGCTCAGCAGGGATGAGCCGTGCCACCCCCGGCCCGAGCACAGGCTGGGGAGGGAGATGCTCTACACAGGGATCTGCCTCCAAAAACACCTTCTCTCCCAGGAGTCTCCCACCACGTGGAAAACCAGACAGCTAGAAGACAGTGGCTTCACCAGGTGCATCTTACAAAGAGGGGTTTGGCCTCCTCGCAGCTTGGGAAGGAGACTTGCAAGGAAAAGGCAGGTGCTCCAGGAAATGCTGTGTGTGAAGTAGCAGGTGGTGCTCATTGCTTGTGTGAGGGGGATCTTATGGAGCAGAGGACAGAGATGGCATGGCCCTGGCCACATGGAGGAAACACCCTCCATTCTATGTCCAGCCTGTTGGGTGATAGCAAATCTGTGCACCCATTCCCCAGCACATGCCTCAGTTTCCCTGTTTATAAAACCCATTTCCATAACCTGAGCAATACAATGATCCCCAGCTGCATCCCACATAGGAGGTGGGAAAGAAATATCATGGCCGTGGACCACAGAAGGTCTTGTTCTTTCAAATCTTCTTGGCTGAACCTGCTCATTTTCTTAGAAATTGTTCCCTGTCAGGGTGGTGAGGCCCTGGCACAGGGTGCCCAGAGAAGCTGTGGCTGCCCCTGGATCCCTGGAAGCGTCCAAGGCCAGGCTGGACAGGGCTTGGAGCACCCTGGGATAGTGGAAGGTGTCCCTGCCCATGGCAGGGGGTTGAAACTGGATGAGCTCTAAGGTCCCTTCCAGCCCAAACCAAATTTTGAGATTTCTTCAGGCATCCTTTGGATACTTGGCCACCCATCTGGAATCTCTCCTGATCCTCCACAATGAAGTTAAGGGGATTTTCCCCCTGCCCCATTCAGACAGGTTGTGTGTTGTCTCACTGGAGGCACCACCCAGCACTGTGGAGGATGTACCAATTTAATCCCATAATTAACCCCTGTAAATAATGAAAAGATCGCTGAATAATTCAGTCCAACCTTTCACACTCAAAGGACAGTGTTTTATGGACTGTAACATATTTTCCAGATTGGCCTTACTCCTCTTCTCATACCACTCTGGACTTCCAGGGACTAATAAAGAAATACGATATAATATAGAATACTTTTGTGTCAGCCAGTTATACTTCTAAAACAGACTCAGAGATGTGCCACATGAGATGGCAAAAATTACTCCAGTAGCCCAAAAAATGCATTGCCAAGGCTTTTTTCATGGGATGGCCAAGCAATGATGCAATCTGATGCTTCTTGCAGCTTCACTATATAATACAGAGACAGCAAGAGAAGTGTGCAGAAAGTATCCAAAAGTCCTGGGCTGAAATCCCAGAAAATCTGGTGGCAGGATTTCCATCCATTTCAGTAGAGCCAGGACATCTCCCCTGAGAATTCCTGCTGGCTCTGCTGGGCTGTGTGTCCATCTCCAACTTTTTTTTTTTTTTCTGTTACCAATACAAAGGACACAGGAGCCCGTTTTACTCATAGGGGTGTTGGGCAATTTAACTCACCCATTTTTGCATGGTGGGTGGGAATTACCTTTTGGAAGGGTCAAAATGACCTCATTTTTCTCTTTATTGCCTGAATTTCTGCCCATGCTGAAGGGCAGGAGCAGATTTATGCTCCCAGGCCATGCTGTGCCTTCAGATGTGAGGTTTTGTTGATGGAGTTCTGCTCCCTCTCCCCATCCTCTCTCATTACAGGCTTTAAACCGTGGCCAATTAATGTGAATAATGGGACCAGAGGTAGGTTTTCCTGGTGTTTCCTCTTTCCTGCCTGGGGCACAGGTGAAATCCAGCCCAGTGGGATGCCTGGGCTGGGAGCTGGACCAATATTATGCCATTATCACATAGGGATCCATCTGTCCATCCATCCACCCCTCTGAACAGCTCATGATTCTTCTGCTACACATTTTCTGGTCCAAAAGTAAAGTACAAGCGCTATGTATTTTTTAGATACTTTCATTATGCAAGTCCCTATTGCTCTATGTTCACCCTGGACCTTGGTTTATATCCTTCAAAAAAAGCAACAAAACCAGAGCTCAGACTGTGCTGGGGGTGGTTTCCTCTGGGGAAGCTTCACAGATCCTCATTGCCAAGGGACTAAGATGGATTCTGTTGGAAAGAACCATTTCCAGATGGTTTGGTTCCCCAGTGAAACTCGTGGTGGTTGAAAATCCCTTCAAGGCACAGAATCATAGAATCATAAGGTTGGAAAAGACCTCCAAGATCATTGAGTCCAACCTTTGATTGAAAAGATCAAAGGATGGTGGGGTGTCCCACATCTTCTGCATTGAATGAGCAAGGGTGAGACAGTTCCTCGTGAGTGTGTCATGTTCATGTCTTTCTGAAAAGCCAGGAGATATCTGTATTTAAAGACTGAATTTTATTTTCCTAAGCAAAAGAGAACTCCTGACACAGCATCCCTGTGATCCCGAGACAACGGGAGAGGGCTTGAAGTTCAAAGAAGCAGAAGTGGGGGAGACACTTTTGCCACTGGATGTGTCATGGGAGGGTCAAAGCCAAGAAGAAGGTGACATCACAGGTGCATCACCCTGCAGATACAAGTCATGGGTAGGATGGGAAACCAAGGGATGAGTCAGAGCCAGCTGCTGGGAAGGAGACAACACTGGTGTGCTTTGTGCTGGGTCTACATCCCCTTTGCTGTCTCAGGCAGAGGATTGCCTTGCTCGGGTTTATAGCTCAGTGTAATCACCCAGTGAGATCCTGGAATATTCCCTCCGGGGGATGGACTCGAGTACCTGGAGCAGGAGGCTGCCATCCAGCCCTGGTGGGATCTGTCCCAGCCTTACCTCTGGTATCCTGTGTGTCCTCCAGGGTCCCACATCCAATCCTCTGAGAGCTTCAACATCCCAGGTGAAACATGGGTGGTTTTCTCCATTCTCACACTGCAAGCCCAGGAGACTCACAAGGGATCTGCATGAACCCAGGGAACCAAAGGGAACCCCAAAGAGCTCGCCAGCAGACCCACTGCAGCTTTTTCCTGGAGAACATTTTCAAGGCTTCCTTATTTCCCACGTGCCAGGCAAGCTCCGGGCTGGGAAGTGCTCAGGTAAGTTGCTGCAGCTCTGCCCATCAGCTTTTTCATGTGGTGATCCAGATCCCTTGTGTGGCTTCATCCTGACCGCTCCGTCCTTGTGCAGCGCGGAGGCAAACGCTGCCAGGAGTTTGTGAGTTTGAATATTCCTGGCTAGCAGGAAGCCAAGGTTTGAGTTGCTCAGCGCTCAGGAGTGTTAGAGGAGCCCTAAATGGCCGAATTGTTACTTGTGCTGAAAGAAGCAGGCATGGTGTTTCCAATTATTCTTCATTTCAGACAACAGCGAGCTGTTTTGGTTTATTGGAGCAGTAGCCGGGTAGAGGAACAATATTGGGTAAACGATGCTGAAAAAGGCTCAGTGTGAGGCAACAAATTTTTCTGACATAGACCCAACCTTACTTTGGAATATTGCTGGCAAGTCAATAATAGGTACAGCAGAAATCAATCGGGAATAATGTTGCAAATGAGGCAGAGAGCACAAAAAGTTCTTTCAGCGCCGTAAATAAATCCCTGTTTGTTCAAACAAGTAGCATTTATGACATGATATGGAGCTTCCAAAAGCAGAGATTTGGGCAAACAGCAGAGGATGTTAAGTTTATTAGGCAGACAAGAAATAGGCAGCCTCTTTCTCCTTTTCCTCCCAACAGCGTAGAGGTGAAATGATAGAAAAAAAAAATTCAAGCAAAGGATTCTGGAGCTAAAACATCTTACAGAGAGATGCAGCTGGGGGGAGGCAGTCTCCTGCTAGAGATGATGCTCTCTTGGGCATAAAATTATTTTTAGGTTACAAACCTATGTTACGATCCTATAGAATTTAGCAGGAAATTATACCTTTCTGTTGAGCTCTTAGCTGATATTAAATCAATGCAATAGAATTTTAGAGGTTATTAAAAACTCTGTAAAAATTAAATTATTCTCTGTTTAACTCTGAAGATTTTAAAATAACTTCTATAAAACTGAGTTACATTTCTACTGACTCCCACTGCTTTATTTCCTTACCCAGTTCTACGAGATTTTTTCCCCATAAAGCTATATTACGTAACATTAAAATTGCAGTTGATTTTCATTTGCAAGTGGACTTTCAGCTATTTTAGTATTTATTAAAAGGTACAACTTGATAGTACTAAAAAATCGGTAGCATGGTAGAAAAATCGCATGAAATATCCACAGATACCTGTGGGAAGAAAAGTGATGTCAAAAAAACTTTAAGTATACTGAAATTGTGGGCTTTAAACCTTGGAGGGTCTGGTATCATCTGGATATTGAAAAGACTAAGGGAGAATCAAACTGCAAACAAGAAAGGGCATGAGAAAAAAAATCAGATTTTTTTAATGTATGAGACAGAGTAAGGAAACCTGGAAGGAAACTGGCAATCGTTCAGTCCATCAGAGAGTAAAAGGGGCAATTAGAATGTTGCAGAGAAGAGAAATGATTTCTTTGTGTCTGTTTCCAATCCAGAGGTTGTCAGTGAAATACTTGTTCTGTGCTTGCTCGTTGCATGTAATAAACCTGGGAATATTGTCAAAAAATTAGGCTAAACTCGTACTTAAACATTTTGCTGGAATAACTGCATCAGCAGAAGCCCATGTGCTTTTCATATTATAGCAGCAAAAAGTCAGCATAATGCAAAAGACAGCTTATTCTGCTGGACGGAGCCTGTTCACCCAAAATTAACAAAAACTGAAGTGTCAACAGAAGATGAATGTGTGTAATATCCCCATTGAGGCTGCACAGCCCCATGACTTCCAGGATGGGTCAGGAAAGACCTGCAGGGTTGAGCAGCTCCTTCCCCATGGCCTGGTTGGACGGGGTTTAGAGAAACCTGGGGTAGTGGAAGGCGTCCCTGCCCATGGCAGGGGCTGGAACTGGATGATCTTGAAGGTCCCTTCCCACCCAAACCATTCTGGGATTCTGTGATTGGTGGCTTAAAGAGCAAGGAGCCAGCCTGGGAGTCACAGGAAGAGCCAGGCAGGAAAGCACAGGTTGGGTCCCATGGGTGCTGCCTCGGGGGGCTTCCTGTGGTAGCCCTGGTCCTCTTGCTCCAGGGCTTGTGGTATGGACCTGGTGCTCTCCTGGGGGCTTGGATGTCCTTGGCACAGAGACCAGGCTGGCACACACTGGTCTTTCTTGGATACAGATTTAGGATGTGGCCATAGAATCACAGAATCATTAAGGCTGGAAAACACCTTTAAGGTCATCCAGTCCAACCATTAACCCAATACTGCCAAAGCCATCACTAATCCATGTCCCCAGCTGCCACGTCCACACCTCTTTTAAATCCCTTCAGGGATGGTGACTTCACCACTTCACTGAGCAGATTGTTCCAATGCTTGACCACCCTTCCATGAACACATTTTCCCTAATATTCAACCTAAACTTCCCCTGGTGCAGCTTGATGTCATTTCCTCTTCTCCTGTCCCTTGTTCCATGAGCAGAGCCTGACCACCACCCCCCTCCCCGGCCATCCCCTCCTGTCAGGGAGTTGTGCAGAGCCAGAAGGCCCCCCCTGAGCCTCCTCTTCTCCAGGCTGAGCCCCTTTCCCAGTTCCTTCAGCTTCTCCTGGGTCTCCAGACCCTTCCCCAGCTCTGTTGCTCAGCTCTGGACACGCAAAGAATGCCCAGGCCCAGGAACCAGGGAGCTGTTTGCTCAGTATGGGTGCTGCTAATGTCCCTTTTAGAACATCCCAGGCCAAGCCTCATCCCATAAGGTGGATTGAGAGATACAGGGATCGGTTCAGAATATACACCTGTAATGCCTATTCCTGGTCCTTAGAGGATGTTTTTGGATTGTTCTCAAGCAAAACACATCAACAATCCCCAAGAAAGAGCAGGCAAGTGCCCAGAGCTGTGTCCCAGCCATGGTCTGTACGTGCTGGCTGTGCTGCCAAGTGCTCTGCTTTGGGACAACCCCAACAATTGAGTATTTCCTAGCACCTCTCTCTGAAGTGTTTATCTGGAGAAGTCATATGAAGGCAGAAAGAGATGCTGGAAGAATAGGATGAACTGAAGAGCAAGAGCTTTTTAGGACTATTTCATGCGCTCCCACGTATTTTGGGGAAAATTAGCTATGAAGTATTAAAGCCATTAGGAAATACACATGCTAATTGCATTAAAAGCCTGTGACAAACCAAAGGCCTGGAGCACACCTGGGTAATGGGGTACTCTGCTATGAAAGAGCAGAGGAGTATCAGCAATACTGATACTGATCAGCAAGACTGGCTGTCTTCTCTGGCTCTGAGTCCAGCTGGCAGCACCTGGCCACCAGGATAAACCCTTTCACCCTCCAGAAAAGGGACCTCATAGTCCAACCGCCCAGCAGAAGAGCTCAGACTCGTACCCCCACGTGATGAGCGTTCATTAGCCTTGGCCAAAACTAGACCAGGGACCACACTAAAAATTTAACAACGTGGGCAACACTTTGTCCCTGTGCCCTGATCCTGGTGTAGAAGTCACAGTTGGATCAGACCAAGCTCCAAGCAGTCCAACAGACAACCTCCTGCGATGCCCCCACACCCACGGGGCTGTTTGCAATAAGCAAGTCTCCACCCAGGAGGAATTTGTGACTGTGGGATCTGTCTCACGTCCTGCAGCATTGCGCAAAAACAGGAAAGCCGTGCAGTCACCGTGGCTAAAAGTAAATTCATGATGAGCTAATATGTTTTGCTCTAATAACATAGTGATGTCTGGTGCTAGCTGAATAGCCAAAAATGACTGGTGATAGTTACACCCTGTGCTTTGCACAGAACAATAAATAAATGACCCAACAAAAAAGCCTTGCTTGGCTTGTCCCGTTTCCTCGCTAAGGTGCAGGCAGGAGCGCCAGTCCCAAGCTCCTAGAGCCAGGAGTTGTCATGTTTTAGGCTGAGACTTCCAGCATCCTCCATTTATCACTGTCCTCAGTAGCTTTCAAAAATCTCAGCTATGAAGCAACTAACCCAAGTGAATGCGACAGAAATAGTTGTGCTGGTAAACGTTCAGCTTGTGCCCTGCTTGGTCACTGTCTACAGCCAAAGAGCTGCAGACACGCAGGGGAGACTTCTCCCAGGTGCATCAAAGGCCACAGCACATGTTGGGGACAGCTTGTGTCCCTCAGGGCTGCTGTTGAGTGGCCTGGCAAGGGTAGAGAGGTGGCCTTGAATTCCTTCAAGGAGCACCATGTGCGTCCATTAAGAAAAGTGTGATGGGATCCCACCTCTCACCACAAAGAGAGTAACAGGAGTAATAGAGTTTGTAACAGGTTGGGGCTGCCCCATCCCTGGAAATGTTCAGGGTCAGGTTGG
Organism: Promerops cafer; assembly: GCA_013398275.1. Lineage (NCBI taxonomy): Eukaryota > Metazoa > Chordata > Aves > Passeriformes > Nectariniidae > Promerops > Promerops cafer. The sequence continues at coordinate 199,123 of VZSE01015289.1, forward strand.
ATAGGGCTGGGAGCAACCTGGGATGGTGGAAGGTGTCTCTGCCCATGGCAGGGGGTTGGACCTGGGTGATCTTTATAGTTTCTTCAAGTTCAAACTATTCTATAAAAGAGCAGCAAGGACCTGCTAAATCTTTCCCCCTTTGGTTTCCAGCTACAGAGCACTTCCCAAAGGAGCCAGGCAGGATCTGGCCCAGCATGAATGATGTGGCTTTCGGCTAGTGCTTTTCACCTGTGGCTCTCAAAGCATTTGGCAAGGCGCTCTCCTCACTTTCCTGTAATTGCAATAATCTCAGCAATGCATATAATGATTCAGAGGTTTTATCATTGCATACCTTTGTGCAAAGGACGTGGCACAAACCCTCCTATCTGCAACTCAAAATAATTTCCCCTCGTTAAGGTTGCAGTCATGAGTTAATTGCACGAAAGAAAATGCAGAAGACTCCAGACGCAATCCCAAGAAATTGCTGCTGTCATTCATCCAGCTGGTCAAAATGTGACGATCAGGATCAGTTACTCAGCAACTGACCTGGCACTGGGCTCCTTTGATTTAAGGTCCCGTAGACTCACTTGAACTTGCAGGCAGAAATAAGTTCTTCTAAGGACAGATAGTCTCCTCTTGGAAACCTAGCACTTCTCGTGAATCCTGGAATTCCTTTGAATTGGAAGGGTGGAGTTTTTTCCACAGGGAGGCTGACTGCTTGTGAATCAGACTTCTGAAGAAAAAATTTGATTTGGTGATAATTTAGGATTTAGCTAAGGCACGGGACGATCTTTTGGCAACTGTGTGATACAAGCTTGACGTTTTCAGGTTATAAACCTCAAGCAAATAAAAAGAGAGAGAAGGATGGCTTCGGAAAAGTTCCATTGGGTTGTAAGTCAGAGGCTGTTCCACAACATTTTAGCTCTGAAATGTCATGCTGTACTGGCCTCAAAGCAAGAAGAACAGACGGTTCATCTAATACAATTATTTTAGGATCCTTTCATCATAAACAGTGTGCATGCCAAAATGAAAACGTATCATGGGAAAGCATTTCTCATTGAAGCCTGAATCTCCTCCCTAATGTTTATTCTATGTCATGGAGAACACTAGGGGCCAAATACACTCTGGGTTAAAAACACTGGCATCAGTTCTTGCAACACAAACCTGGCAGGGATTCAGGATGTGACAGCTGAAGGAGGCTGCAGCCTCTCTTGTACCAACAAACCAGTTGGTGCCCAATGCTGGTGAGTGAGGAAGGGGGAGGATGAAGAGGAATCTGGACCATGCTGTGGAGGTTTGCTCCCTTCTGGAGCTGCTGGCTGGCACCCTGTATCCTGGCTGTGGTGTCCCAAGAGCCTGCAAGGTGCAAAGTAGGTGGGTAGCAGCAATATCCTCCTCCTGTCTTGAGATAAATCCCTGCATGGTGGTGAATGTACCTCCTGGCAACAGCTCTTTGAATGCCATCCTGGGTGGCAAATCAATCTCTTCTTCATCTTCAAGAACATCCTGAAGTCCTTTTCTTGGGAGACAAAAAAAAAAACCAAACTTTGGTTGCTTTTAGTTGAGTTGGGGTACTGCAAAATTTTCTCAGCATGTTCCCATTTAGTGGATTATTTGGGCTGTTTCATTGTTCCCACACTCTGGGCTGTTGTCTTTCTTCTTGCCAACACAATCCGTACATTTAACAACAGTGACACTGCACTTTGTTGCATTTAAATTCACCTTATTTCCTTGGCTTTCTCTTGCCATGAGTCTGGAACTTCCACGTCATCTTCAAGTTTATCAGTGATGATTATTATCATTTCCTCTGGGTCAATCCCAAAGACACTGAACAACCCAGGGTCCAAAATAAATAGATGGAAGACTTCAATATCTCTAGTCTAATTGAATTTCAAATTGCATTATAAGATTTCTTGCTGAAATAGTTTTTAATCCATTTAGTATCCCAGATTAGGTTTTGTACCGTTTTCCTTTAATTGGGACTGTGTTCAGGAACTGTTCAATAACTTGCAGAAATCGAAGTAATTTATAACAGGCTTATCTTTATTAACCAAACTTACATTCTCATTAAAAAAACATTCATTTGTTTGACATGACAGACTTTCCATAAAACTGCTCAGGCATATCAATCAGGTCAGCATCCTTTAATTCATTACTAATCACAGCCTATATCAGATTTTCTTTGATGCTGTTTGGGATCAGGTTTAAACCAATGAATTTGTAATTACCTGGGATTTTCCTATTATACAGTCTTTGGATTCTGCACAGAGTATCCTTACAAATTTATGCAAAACAGAACCAACACGCTCGAGCAGCTTTGTAATTTTGTTGGCAATCAGCTGGAATAAGCAGGACAGCAACAGGACTGCCCCAGACCCACCCATACAGGATTTCAGCATCACAGAGATTTGGGGAGGGAAAGACCTTCAGGGATCTCCAGGCTCCTCTCTCACACCCTTCCATCAGATTTCCTGGAGCCTTTCCCTGGGAAAGGGGAGTTTCGCAAGGACAGACATCCCAGAAGATCTTTGGACTCCTGTTCCAGTTAACCACTTCAGTTGTATTTTTTTTTTCCTCCTAATATCTAGTTTTAACATCCTTTTCTGCCACTTGGGTTGATTTTCTCTCGTCCCACCACTGAGCACCTTCAAGTCAGATCTGGTGTTGTCTTTTCAATCATCTCCTATAGGCAGTTAATGACAGCAATAAGCCTTGTTATCTTAATAACCTCTACTCTTCTGGGTCCCACCAAGTGTTCTCTGTGGGCCCAGGGCTGTCTCCAGTGTGGAGAAATGCCCAGCTTCACCAGTAGCCCCTCTGATGGGGGACAGACTGCTCAGATACTGAGAGCTGCTTGTTGAATGCTCTCTGCCAAAACAGGAGTGGGCAGATATATTCACCTGGCTTAAATGCCACCTCAATCCTTGGACCTGCTCACTGGAGAGTGCCCATGAGCCTGGGGAGCCTAAGGAAAGCCTTGAGCAAGAGTCAGCTGTGTGCAGTAAATGAGAAAGAAGAGGCAGGTGCATCTACATGGAGCTGCAGGTCTCTGTGACCTTGCAGGTTTGTGTTCTTCCTTGTTTAGAGATGTAATCATTTTATGAGGAACAGTGACCCAGAGAGCTGGGGACTTAATTTAATACATCTCATATAGGCCTGGGTTTGTTGTCTGATTTATTAAAAGATAGCAGCACAATTTTTGGTGGAAAAAAAAAATGCCATCTGTGTGCTGGACACTGAATCTGAAAGGGTAAAGGGATTCTTCAGTGCATGGTACACTCAGACCCCTTAATTGCCTTTCCTAAAAGCCTGCTTGGTCTCACACTGAGCTGGAGAGGGGAGCCTCAGCAGGCAGGTGATCTCTGTAGTGCTTGCAGGAGCATCATCCTCATCTACCACCCTAAAAAGGGTTTAATGAAGCCTCCTAGCTCTGAATGCAGGCCCTGGGAAGAAGAGGGAAAGAGATGAGGGGATGGGAAATGTCCTCTTCCAATCCCTCTGGATGGAGAAAAAAGACAGGGCAAGGACTGGCATATTGCAGAGGTGAGCATGGGTTTAAGAGACAAACTCGTTATTAATTAGATCTGCAATAAGGGAGTAAAATGAATAATGGTTTCCTATCTGGCAAACAAGCCAAGGGTGCTCTGCAAAGAGGGACAGTACAAAAACTGCCTTGCAAGCCCAGCAGGAGGGTGTGAAACTGTGTTTGGAGGCAACAGAAGTGCAAATGATGGAGCAAAGTTCCTGTGGCACAAGGACATGGGAGCTCTCTGGGATTGGACTGACTAATGGGGAGGAGATTGCTGAGGACAGGAAGGTGAGGGTTAATTAAGTGGAGAGAAATAAGTAAATGATGGAACATCTTCCTCCAAGGAAAGGAAGGAGTGAGGGAAGCAGAAAAAGGAGGATGAACATCAAGCTGTACAAAGGTGGGAAACAAGACTAGGAAAATTATGTCTGTAAAAGAATAGTGTGACTATGGAGGACTAAAATGAGTAAGACCAGGGGCAAAATGAGTTTCAATTAGGAAGGGATATAGAGGGTGATAAAAAGATGCTCTGCAAAGGTATTGAAATAGGAAGAAGGCAATGGAAATTATACATAACTGAATTAATTGAAAATGAGAGAACAGAAATAACAACAGAGAATAGACTGGAGCATTCATTAGTTTTTATGCTTTAGCTATGGAGGGAAAGAAAATATTTTTAAAAAAGATTATGAACTGGTATTCATCAGGACCACTTTTACTGCAGAGGTGTAGTGGTTTACCACCACAAGAGGGTAAGACAATCCAAACTAGCAAATAAACACCACTAAAATCATTCAGAGAAGTAAGGCAAATTCAAGTCAGCAGGACTGGATGAAGTTCCCCCTAGAGCACTTCAGGCACTGGCCAGAGCAATCTGACTCATTAGTAATTATCCAGGAGAGCTCATGGAGAAGGAAGGACATCCCAGAGGAGAGGAGAAGGGCAAACACAGTGCCTGTCTTTAAAGCAGGGGAAGCAGGACTTGGGGAACTACACAGCAGCCAGTTCAGCATGTAATGCAAAAACTGTAATACAATAAACTGTGCAATGATCTCTTTGTGAGCATTTGACTGACAACAGAAAAACATATAGTCAGTCAGACTGGATTTGTCATAGAGGAGTGATGCTAAAACCATCTAGTTTCCATCTTTGAACCCAACAACTGTGTTGTAGAATAAGGAAGAGGAAGCATATGTCATGTATTTTGAAAGAAGCAGGGTTTTTAACACCATTTCACATGACATTTCCATAAGCTGACCAGGAACTATGACCTCTGTGAAATCATCTTAAGACATACTTAACAGAAAATAAATGTATTCACACAAGAATTACTAATTCCTTTCCTTTGGATTTAGAAGGTTTTCCAAAAGGGCTCCCTCAGGGTTTGCTCCTGGACCTGATTCTAATATTTTCATTAGTTATTTGGATGACAAAATAAAGACTATATAAATATTCCAGAGGATGCGTTCCAAAATGTGGCTGGGAAATTGGAGTAACAGTATAAAATCAACCAGATTTGGTTCAGTAAGGTAAAAAGCAACATTTGTCAATGCAAAGTGGCAAAACGCTGGTCAAGCAGGCATTCAACAGAAAAAAGAGCTGTGAAAGAGGCACTGGAGAGGACACAGCTGTTGCAAAGTAAGGCAAATCTTATTCTAGGGCTTATGAACAAGAGTGAAACATCAGAAGCAATGATTCCACTCTAACGAGGAGATACCAGGTGTGGGTCTGGATGCTGTGCTAGGAGAAGGTAGAAGAATGTCATAGGGGCTGGAGGAAAGCAATGAGAATTATGAGTGGTTCAAATAAATTGGAGGATTTTCTTTGCTTTTTCTAGAAGGAAAAAAATATGTGAGAAGATGAAAACTGTCTTTGAAGGCAGAGGAGACTTGTAGAAAGGTTTTTGACAATTATTCTGGGTCTCGCAGAAATAAAGTGACAAAGATTTTTGTTACTGGATATCTGGGAAAGAAGAAAACCCCACAAATTAAACCCAAAAGCTTTCTAATTCAAAGCAAATTTCTTTGAATTAAAATTTCTAAATCAATTTGTAAGTATTCCTCTCTGGATGTTGATTAGCTTCTCTAAGGGGTTTTTGGATCCTGCTCAGGGTACCAAGGAGAATTTGTGGTCTTTCTCCATCTCCCCTGTTCCATGACTGTCTCCTCAAGGTGTGACAGTGCTTCCATCTTCCCCATCCTGGCCAGAATGTGAAATACCGACACAAATACTGTTTGCACTTTAGCAGAGCTTCAAACACTCTGTTGGTGTTAATTAATTACCCAACAGCAGCAGGAAGCCAGTGATACCAAACGCTGCACAGAGCTTCCCTGACCAATAACAAAAGCAATCCTTCCTCCTGTGCATTGCAGAGCTCCACCAATTCTCTTCCCTAATGCACCACAAGCAGAATGAAGAGCCTCCTTTTCTGCAGACCTCCCACAGACAGTGCGTGGCTGCTGGGGATGAATGTGGTGCTGAGGTCCTCGCTCCTGAGGGCTCCAAAAATTTGGGAGCGTGCTGGAGGGCAAAGCAGCCATGCAAAAACACACATTGCATGCCAGGGAAACAGTGTGATCCTCACTTCGTCCTAAAAAGGAACATCTAATTTGTGAATAAAGGAATAATACACGGATAAAGTTTGCCAGAAGTGTTGTTCAAGAGGAGCAGGTGGTGAGGGAAAAGGAGGAGGGCGTTCGCAGGCTATATTCCTATCTGGAAGAAATATACTTTCTCTGAACTCTAAGAAGATTATGAAACAATCTACTGGATGTCTCTGGGTAGTGATAAAGGAAAAGAGAAATAAAACAAAAGCAGGAGCAGTCTCCTGGTAGAGTCCATTGTACTTCAACTAATGAAAAAAAAGAGATAGAGGAGCATGTTTTTTGAAAAAGAAAGAAATTATGTAATGAACAAGTGCTGGTGGACCTGAAGGAAAATGATACGTCAAGGATATTGTGAAATTTAAAGTGAGAAAAAAGAGAGAAAGAGAAAAAAAGGAAAAGAGACTAAACAGACAGGAAGAGGAACTTTAGATTTTGACTGCTATTCAGCACAGCTCTCAGGGTCTTTGGGAATTTTCTGGTACTCTGAACATGTTGCCTTCTTCCTTCTTAGACTAACACCAAGTTATTGAATGATCAGATGGCAGGGGTGGGTTTCTGTGGGCATCTTTTTTCTTGTAAAGCACTTTGCTTCCTCCATAAATGTAGCATGACTAAAGATTGAACTTCTCAGTGTAGATGTGCAGCATGATTTTGAGGAGGGAAAGCTATCCATCCATATTTTTAAAGAGGGCAACTAGTCAGTTCAGCTGGTCAGGCAGCATGGAGAGACCCTAGTGTCTATGAATTTGCTGCTGTATTTTACCTTGAATATTTAACAAAGGCATGGTACCAAAGGTTTTCAATTTAAATATCACTTTATGGATCTTGTATGATGCTCATGGCATCCCCATCCAGCAACTAAATAACTCCTGTTTCCGGGAGGATGATACAGAGAACAAGAATTCAATAATGTATATTTAGCAAATTTTGATGCTCCTTAAAGGTGGGACCCCTTTGTTCACTGGGGAGATGAGGTGTGAAATCAATGTTCATACAGTCTCTACACCTCTCTGCTCAGTCGCTGGGGTGGCTGCAGCTACTGCACTTCTCATGTTGCTGAAGACGTGGATGAGGAAATGATCAGAGAGGGTAGGATGTGGTTAAAGCCTCAGTTTGCTAACTGGGGCTAATGTGAGGGAAGCATATTATGTCTCACATCCATTAAGGCCTCCAGCAATCACCTCCCATGAAGGCGAAGGAGCGGCAGAGAAGGGATTGTGACTTCCTGAGTCCCAGCAGCTCCTAGAGCTGTTCCTGTTAATATTCAATTATGTGCTGCCCTGGACTTAGAGCAGCTTAGAGCTGAACTACGTCTCACTCCAGCCCCGAGGCTCAGCTGCAGCAAACACAGCTGCAGGAGGCTGAGCCACGGAGAGAAACAGCCCCAAAAGAGGGTTATCACACCTCCAGCCGCCTGTGCAGAACAAGTGCGTAGGAGGAACTGCTCTGTCCATCCTGTGCCTTCTCCACCTCCCCTCTCCGGGCTGTGAGACTTTGGGGAGCTGGTTATTCTGTGAACTGTGGACAGGGTCATCAGACTCTTTCCCCCTTTTTTTACCCTGGATGCGCCAATTGACCACAGGATGCTCTGCATGAGCTTCCTCTGCATCTCACACCACACAGCTTCTGCTGAGGCTTTTCCTTCATCTCATCCCCCCACCGTGAAGTGTGTCCCATCTTCATTGACCCACCCACCCTCTGATAAGCCTCTTCCACTTCCAGATCATGGTATTAAATTGACATTTGCAAAAGGTCACCATGTTTGCTCTCCCTGAGTGTTATATTGCTCACTCTTTTGTTGTTCTGCTTTGTAAGCTCTTCAAGGCAGAGGTTATCTCCTTGGGTGTGACTACACAGTGGCCAGGAGAACGAGGCTCCTGGTCTCAGTTGGTGTCTAACAGCTAAACCAGAAATAATAACTTGCTCATCGATGGGGAGGCTGGCTTCAATTTCATAGATTATATATCAGAGGATAATGAATCTTAATTTATATGCAAAAGCCTTCCTTCCAGAAGAGGTCCATAAGCAGGATCACAACTAATGTCTCAATTTCAAAGACTACCAGCATCAGATCCCTGCTGTATTTCCAGGAGTCCGTTCAGACCACGTGGTATTGCTGGAGCATATGCCATTTGCTGCAGGAACAAATGTGGGACGTAAGGGAGGTGACACACAATACATACTTTGTGCATCCAGTTTATGCAGATGAAGTCCTGGCTTTTTTTAGCCTGGAGTTTGTCACGCTGAGCTGTTTGTTGCATCAAACTAATTGCAATGGAGATGAGCATGCATGGTACACGCAGCATCAGGGTGTCCCCCCTCCGGTGGCTGCTCCCAGCAAGGTGCAGCTGGTGGAGAAAGGACACATAAATTAAGCCTTTGCTCTCAGGTGAGAGAATGGATCTGATCCTGTCTGCAGTCCTGACCTGACCAGCATTCCTTGAGGTGGAGATGCAGGGCTGGAGCTCTCCCATCTCCATTAGGCAGCTGAAAGGGCTCCAGCCAAGGTAGAGACCCAGCACTACCCATGAGGAGACACCCCAGGCTTAGCTCTTCTCAAACATAGAGCAATTCTGAGCCTCAGCTACAGCCAGGCTATGCCAGAAAGGAGGATGGGAGAGTGGGGCTGTCAGATGCAGTAGCCTGAAGCCTGTGGTTGAGGCAGCTCTTCACCTGATGTTGGCATTGCAGAGGAAACGCATCCACGTCTGGAAGAGGTCTGGGTGGGGGATCTTGGCCTTTAGCTTTAGTGCCAAGAGCAACAAGGCACCAGACTGACAGCTGTGCTGGCTCTAGGAACAGCCCGACCCGCTCCTCTGCCATGGTTTGTTTTGGGACTGACACAAAAGCTAAATTATTCCCCCAAACAAGGTACAGCCATTCCCAGGTATTAAGGTTTCTGTTGCTTATAGTGATAATGCTTAAATTCCTCTATTATTTTGCCTTGAAAACAGCTAATTCCCTGAGTTAGCCCAGTTCCTCTGCTTCTCCATGATATCCCTTGCCAGAGAAAACCGTACTAGGCAGGATAGGGCAGTGCTGTGGCTCAGAGTCACTACACAGATTAATTGCCTGCCACAGGTGGGTTGGTGGCTTGAAGTTGGATGCCAACCTGGAGGCGTTAGGGCTGAGTTCTGCTTCAATTCCTGATCCGAGTCTCTCCCTCCTGCCCATGTGCACCTTGCAGAAATATAACTGAGTTTGAAGTATCTGTTTCCACCCAAATTCATCTGGAATTCATTAATGGGTTCAGAAGCTTTTGGGAGAGGGGAATGGACACGTACCTGCACAGAAAAGCAGTGCAGCAGAACCTTTATTTCCTTAGGGAGGCAGCCTAAAGAAATATTAGCATTTATTCTCATCTGTTGCTGAGCTTACGACCCACACAAATAACACGGAATAGCGAGCGAGCAGCCGGCTGCAGAATGGGAACAGGGAAAATGACTCAGCAAGCTTGGCACCAATCTGGAGAAAATGCAGGTACATTATAACCTTGCTTGAGCATCAATCTCATCTGTGACGTAATGTGAAAACAGCAGCCAGTGTAGATATTTGGATTTGACGGAAACATTCCTTCTGATAAATGATTTAGCTCTGCTCTTGCAAGTAGTTATATCCAAGAGCAGAGCAGGCGAGAAGCTGTCTTCATATATGCCAGCAAAGGAGAGAAAAAGTTCAATGAAAACCTCTCACTGCTTTATAAATACGCTTTTTTTCTTCTGCTATCAGTTGACAAATAGCTGCTGAATTATAGTTTCATGCTTTGTTCATGTCATTTTCCCCAAGAACAGTATTTCCTGCTACATCACCTTAGAAACTCGATCAACAAACACTCTGCTCTATACGTAAACAAAGCTTTATTTTACCCTATTTTTGACAGCAGACAGCATTTTAGAAACCAGAACATTTCGGGTTCTCTGGGCTATTTGCCTCAATTTCACAATTTGATTTTGGTTTTGAGGGCCTGTCAGCATTGTTTATACCTAGATCTGTTGGAGTAGTGATGTTTTTGTATGAGTGGCAAAGAAAACATATTGCTGCAAATTGCTCTCTGGAATCAGACTTCTCTCAAGAGAAGTGAATGAACCTCAAGAGTCTAAATGAAACTGCACTTTCTAACACGTGGGAACTAAAGAGTGAAATGAATTCAAAAGAGAAGTGAAACAAGAAAAGTCAGTGTCAACAACAAAAATGAATCAAAAAGAAGCAAAGACAACTCTGACAATTAAGCAGGACCATCTTCGAAACACAAGCTCCAATAAAATTCAGGAGTGTTATCTTCAACAGAGCACCTGAAGAACTCTGCAGGGCCCTTTAGCCATTTCCTTGTGTAATAACATCAGATCTTGTCCTGACCTCATGACAAGGTCTTTCTTTTTAACTGTGGAAAAACAAGATCAGAGCTCTATAAAGTTTTCTTACTTGGTTTCACTAGATGAGCATTTCCCAGGTAGCTGCTGTGAAAAAACAAATTAATCCAACAGCAAACAGGGGATTTTATCTGGCAGTTCTTTAAAACCTGCACAGAAGCCCCAGCTACTGAGCCTCCTGTGATCTGCCACCACACGAAGACAGAGTCCATCAGTTAGGGATTAATTTGAAGGCAGATATTAAAGCCTATCACATGATGAAGGATTTTCCTATATGTGGACTTCAATGGGATGCTTTAAATCCTGTGTGTGTGCGTGGATACGCACGTGTATATGCACGCCGATGTTTATTCATGGGCAGACGCAGCCTCAGGCTTCTTCAGGTCTTTCCAAGGAACACAAATTTGGGAGGGGGGGACAGAGAGAGAGAGAGAAGAGTCATCTTTAAACTTCGTATTTTTGAAAGCAACTTTTTGAAGGAGACAGGCTGAGGGGGAGAGAGCCAAGATCGTAAAGATTTTATAACTAACAACATTTTTTAAGAGGAGACAGAATCTCTGCTCTTTTTTAGTGCAAGATCTTGCAATAAGTTAAAGCAAATTTGGGAAATAGCTCCCTTTTGACAGAAATGCTTAATTTTCCTTTTCTGCTGGGCTGTAACCTAAAGCGTCTTGGCTCGAGAAAATGAAATAAAGCTGAGTGATGATGCGCTGTCACTGATGCTGCCGCCACTCTGCCTCCTGCAAATCTCCCAAAAATCGTGCACAGCTCTCCAGGTCAGAGCCCAGGAAGGCAGTGGTGCCTTCTCCTTCCAGGCTCAATCCTGCACCAGACAAACTTACCCGGGGCTTTGTAAAACACGGCCGGGGTTTGCAGCAAGCTGCTCTGACCGAGGTGCCGCTTCCAAGGGTTGGTGTGGAGAGGAAACTCTTCCCATGACACAGCAGAACAGCAACAGCAGCAGCAGAAAAGTAAAACAGATCAGTTCTGGCAGTACTCCTAAAAGACTACTTTAAATCCCAGCTCCAGCCTCTTCCTCCTTTAAGCATGATCTGAAGGAGGGAATACGGAACAAAAAGAGCCTTAGTGAGGCAGGGAAATGAGGCCCGGATATATGGGAAGCAAGGCAAACTGTAGTTAGGCTCCACAGCAATGGGACAGCCTGGATAAATGGCAGAAAGGAGCCCAGAGAGGAAATTCCCCCGAAATTGGATGGGAAGGAGAGATAAACAGTGTGTAGGGTGGATGGAGGGAAGACTGAGAAGAAGTAAGGAAAGGAGGATGAACTGCTCCTCACTCTATTAACTCTTTTCAGCTAAAATCACTGGTAATTTTTACAAAACTCAAAAAGAGATTAAAAAATAAACACCAATAGTATAGATATCTGAAACACTGATCTGTTAAATATACAGCTCATTGCATGGGCACCTGGAAATGAGTGGGGCAGACAACAGGTATTTCAAGTCCAAAGCACAAATGGGAGAGCTGAGGGAGATGATCCACCGTCACTGCAAGACTGGGCCTGTGCCGGGTGGCTGGGCGGCTCTGGTCCCTTCCCGTGGCTGACAGCCATCAAGACCAAGCCAGCATTTGGAAAAATAATCGTTTATATGACTCCCTTAGAGAAAATGTGGTGGGACACCAAAGAAATTAAATACCCAACTTAAAATTTACTGCATCTGTGGGTCATCTATTTTTAATCTGCTGAGGGGCTGCTGGAAGCTGTAAAGAAGGAGTGAATGCGGGATTGCTTTTCCTCCTTCAGTTTTTAACAACAAATCTATCTCCCCCTTCTCAACCTAGCCCCTAAAGCCTTGCACTTGATCACCAACACCGACGTGATGCCACCAGTTCGGGAGCAGAATTTGGGGGCCTCCCGCAGGAACCTTAGACGGGCATAACCCCGAGAGCCCCCTGCACGCTGTCAGCCCGGCGGTGGGACCGTGGAGCCGGTGGGCTTCAGCTCCCTGATCCCAAATCCTGGGGGCTGGTGGAGAGCAGGGAATAAAACCCACTTCAGCACCGCAGGCGGAACAGCAGCCGAAGGAGCGCCGCGCTGCCGCCGGCCGGCCCCGCACCCCCGGCGGCGGCGGCCGGGCAGCGGGATGCGCGGGGAACTGGGGGCTGCCCGAACCACGGGGAATTGTGGGCAACTTCCCTCTTCCTTTCTGTGAGGGCTGGCTGCTTGCTGGTTGCAGTGGCCAGCGCACATCCCTAGGAGCGGCTCCTTCCAGCAGCTCGGCACAGAGCCGGCTGTCGGGAGCCGGCGGTGCGACGGGTCGGGACGGTGAAATCGCTTCGCTACCGACTGGCGGAGTTAGACGCGGCGGTAGCGACCACTGCATCGACCCCGCACAGGCAGAAGCGCTCACATCTTCTCCTCCTCAGTCCGACACAAACAAGGGTTTTTTCCGCCTTATTTATTTTATTTTTTTCTTTTGGTTGTTTTGGATTTTTGTTCTTGTTGTTGTTGTTTTTTTACCGCTTCCAGCACCGGAGACCCGCCGCGGCTGCAGACGAGCACCGGATCCCGCAGCCTCCAGGAGCGGGGTCCATCCTTCCGCGCGGTGCCTGCCCGGCCGGTTATTCTCCAGTTATTCCTTTCTGCGAAAAGAGAAGGGGAAAAAGAAAAAAAACCCTAAAATCCAAACACCAAACCAATCCCTAATAAATAATAATAGAAGAAGCAAGCGCAGCAACTTGCTTTAAGCAGAGGGCGGTAGGAGCAGGGAGCGCAGCCCCCCAGGGAGGGAAGGGAGGTAGCGGAGGGAGAGCAAGCGGACACCGGCGGGGCTCGCAGCCACCCGGGGTACCGGCGGGTCCAGCGGCAGACGTGAAAGTCCCCTTTAAGTTTCCATAGAGAGGCCTCCGGGTGTCACATGATGGACATGATATAACGAAACAACATCGTGGGGAGGGACGGAGGGAAGCAGTGGGGGAGCCCGGGCAGGCGGCAGGGAGGCGGCGGTGCCCCCCGACCCGCCCGCCCCGGCTGCACCTGTCTCGGCGCGCCCGGAGCGCGGTGTCCGCCCCGCTGATGGGGCTGCGGGCGGCACCTTCCCCCGGGGAGGAGGAGGAGGAGGAGGAGGAGGAGAGGGAGGCGAGCCGGTGGCGGAGG
>VZSE01015289.1:213819-235016 GCA_013398275.1 Promerops cafer
CCGCGCCGTTTCGACCAATCGCAGCGCAGCTCGGCCCCCCCTCCATCGCCCCCCGTCGCCCACCCGCCTGTTTGTTACGGTCGGGGCCACGTGCCGGCGCCTCGGGCCAGTCACGTGGCCCCCTGGGGCCGAGGGGTCTGGCGGGGACCACGGGGATCTGGAGCTGTCCTGTGGGTGGGAAGGGGGGAGTCTGGTGGGGACCTGGAGACGTCGTGCCTATGGGATCTGATAGAGTGTCGCTGGGGGCCTGGAGCCCTCCTGTCCAGGGGGGAGTCTGACTGGGAACAGAGGGGTCTGCAGCTATCCTGTCTATGGGGTCTGATGCGGAGCAGGGGGGTCCGCAGCTGTCCTGTCTGTGGGGTCTGATGGAGAACAGAACTGGCTGCCAGCTTGGGAGGAGCCTGAAGCCCCCCGGCCCAGAGGAGTCTGACTGGGCCTGGCTCTGGCTACCTGCCCAGGGAGCCTGAATCCCCCCTGTCCAGGGAATGTGGCCAGGACCCTCTTGCCACTGCCTTCAGCCCTTGTTCACCATGAGCGTCCATTCGGCCCTGGCCCCATTAAACCTCTGAAGGGCCTGTCCCTGGCTGTTGTTCCTGTCATGGCTGAGCTGTGACAGCCTGTCCGTGGCTGGCTCTGGCCTCCAGAGAGGGAGGTGTTTCTCTCCCGAGGAGAGCTGTTTATGCCCAGTGATTTTTTTTTTTTCTATTTTTTTTATTTCTTTCCCCTCCCTCTGTGCTCTCCTGCGTAAGCCACAGCAGCAGCTCGGTGTCAGCCCAGCCCGGCAGTGTTACGGCACGGCTCTTATGTAGGTGAAGCCGGGGAACGCTGCAAGGATCATGTGGAGCTCTCAGTCTCCTGAGCCTGGAGCTTTGAGCCTATTTATAGGTGGGTTGGGCAGTGTTCCGTGTGAAGGACTTGTTCCACGTTCGAATCCGTGGCAAAACGAGGCATCTTAAATGATGGTGTTTTGTTTTGGGTGGTTGTTCCTGGGAATAGGGTTTTATGAAACGCTCTGGAGCATGAGTTGTTAACAGGTTATGTGGAGAAAGGCGAGTCAGTTTGGAGTTAAGGAACGTGATGCCATTTTAATGCAACTTCTCGGGTGGCAGAGCAAACAGTAAGAGGATACTCGGTTCTAGATCAGCAGCTTTCGGCTTTTGCAGGCAGTGGACAACTCAGGGTCAGTGGGAAGCCACAGAGGAAAGGACGTTGTGTTTTCTGTAGGGTTATGCTCATTATACTGTTTTTTGCACTGCTAAAGGTTTTGTGGCTGACAAGCTGAAAAAAAAATATGGGAATCCACTATTCTAGATCCCTGAGATGTTTTGGTTTAGAATAAGTGGAGAAGGGGTGGGGAAAAACCCCTCAGCTCTGTATTTTGTTGTGTATGTTTCTGTTGTACAGCTTAAAAATGAAAATTGAGTGTATTTTTAAGAGTTACATAACCTTCAGTAAGGTGGTGAGTCTCAAGTAGCCTTCAAGAGTTAAATAACAGCAGATCAACGAGACTGGGTCGAGAAGAGAAGGTTTTATAATGGTGAGGACTATACACAGATATTTAAAATTGCTTTGGTGTTGCACTAGAAATGAGTCTTTGCTTAGAAGGAGGAGGTTTTTAATACTCTATAAATACAGAACATGAGAAGGAGGGTGAAAGATGAGGTTTGCAGTTTTATGCTAGTCTAGTCCTGTAAATGGATCTGGAATAGTTTATGATATTTCACATTCTTCAGTTTCTCTTCCATCTTGACTTTTTCAGTACAATTTTTTGCAGTCTGAAATGATGAGAACTTGCAGATATTGACCACTGTGGGTGAGGAAGGAAACCTGGCCTTAAAATAACAAGAAATTACAGAAGGGAGTGAGGGACACTGTAGTGGTGAAAGAGCTGGGGTGGTGACACATGTCCTGAGAGAGAGCTGGTGCTTTGTGTTGGTTACAGGAGTAATTTGACACGGTGTTACCTACAGAAAGATGTTTATTCAGCCGGGGTGGTTTGTGCTGGCATACCCATGTTATCTCTGTATTTTGGCGGGGGGTAAAGAGCCCTGCCTTAATAGAGGGAATTGCTGGGGAGCAGTTGACATGCTGGAGATGTGAGGATACCTGGAGGTGCCCAGCATGCCAGCACCTCGAAATTTAGAGTGTACGTGGAAGTGCTGGCAGGGGATTAATGCACCAGGAAATTGCTGTCTCTGTTTTTGTTAGTGAGACGCAGTTAACGTAAAGCGAGCCCTTTGGATCGCCTGTTCCATGTCTCTTTAATATAACTAAGATCATTTGTCTTCTCATACAGCGAGAAGGGGAAAAAATACTTCTGTAATTCGGTTCACCTTTTCTTCATTTGCTGTCAGCTCATGACAAGGCACAATGTGTGCTGCACACTGTGTTCCACTGAGCTGTTTTGGTGACAAATACAACGTATATGGAAAAAAAGGGCTATAAAAAATAGGTATTGTGCCAGTTGTCTCCATTTTCTATAGAAACAATCCCCATTTTTCTCTAAAGTACTCAAAAAGTGTCATATTAGGGTCTTACACCTTGTCAGTTTAGGTGGCAAAGAGGTTGCTGTTTTAGTCTTTGTAAGTATTCAAAATGCAACTGAAAAGGAAATATTTAAATTAGTGTTTGTATTGGTTTTGCAGTAGGAAGTAGTAAAACCTTCAGTTTTAATAAAAAGGGAAATTGTGAACTTACTTTAAAAAACTGTTTATGCTGTATTAGTCTGCTATATTGTTAAAATTAAGAGGATTTCTTTAATCCAAGCTAGATTTTGATTGCTGTAATCATGTGTTTACTGTATTTCTTTTTTATTTATAAATAAAAACACAGAGTCGTGTTTTTTTGACCTCGTGTATAGCATGACTGGCTGTAGTTCATGCCATATTTGCACGGTGTTTTTCCATAAACATCTTGCTCCTGGAATTATTGGTAGCACCAGAATGTGAGCTTCAAAATACTGTCACATAAAGGGTTAGAGCACTTGCAAACAGGAATGCTGAAATTCAAAGTTAAAAGAAAAAGCAGCCTCTCCCCAGCAGTTCTTTCAAGTCAGTTTGATGATAATTTTGGATCCCGACTCGTGGTTTTCTAAATGGCTGGAGATGGAATTAACGGGGCTGCAACTCTTTGTCATGAATTTCAGCATAAATAATGTTTTTCTTTCGGCTTTGGGTTTCATGCAAATGCAGTGAAAAAATCCCCTGTCCTTTTCCAGTCCCTCAGGATGCTGCACCTCAGCCAGCAGACGTAGCGTTGTTGTCTAACAGCGAGGCTGGAAATGGGAGTTGTTTGTGCTGAGTTTTACCCTTACCAAGGTCAGAGATTTCATCCTTCCGTAGATTCCTGATCTGGGAATTTAACACTTCCAGTGGGTCCTGATTTAGGAATTTTCATGAACTTTTTTGAGCTCTGGAAGGAATTTAAATGTCCCCGTGTTGTGCTTCTTCCCAAACGTAAGTTTGGAAATGCCTGAAATAGTGCCGTCTGTGTGGCAGAAATATTCATGATGGTAATAAAGGAGTCAAGCTGAAAATCCAAGTTTCTTACATACAACTGATTTAATTGGCAGGACAAACAAAGGCGATAATTGTAATAATATTCCTGTTTTAAATAATTTTGGTCAATATGGGCATTGAAGTTTTCTTTTGACAGTGGTTTATGACTTTAGGGAAGTAATTTGGATGAGGAGAGATGGTTCTTTTCTGTCTCACAGTGAGCTGAATTTCAATGTACTGTTACCTGAGAATTAGTTTAATAATACTTCATCATTTCATAATTCTGAAGTATTAGTGAGCCCATGGTAAATTTTTTTTTTTCCCAATTCTTACTATGATAGAAATTTCTTACTAAAATATAAGCAAAGGAAATTGAGAAACAAATGGTTTAGAGGGCATTTATAACACCACTTGTAAGCCCTGATTTTACAAACACTTTTCTGAATGTGTCTTGTGTAAGGAGCAGGTCCTATTAGGGAACGTAAATTGTGCAATTGCGTAGAAAATGAGCAGAGTTGGTAAATTCTGAAGCAGTCATCCTGTTTTTTCTGTCCTATATTTCAAATCCTTGCTCTCTTGCAGCCAAGCTCGTGGTGTGCTTATATGTGCAGAGTGCTGAACAGTAGTCTCATCTAAACAAAAAACCTGTGAAGTCAGCCTGCTATTAACAGTGACACGATATTATTATTTATTTTCATTTATTTTATTTTATTTTTTATTTGTGTCATCTTGCCAATTATCAGAAGCAGCAATTAGTTGTCGGGGGTGGGGGGGAAGGTGAGGTGAACAGGATGGGGAAAGGGAAACCTGGTAAACAGAATTTTCTGCTGCTACAAAATTCAGCTATTTCTGCCCCAGTTTACCTGTGAGCTGCACCAAGATGTACCAATTTCCAGTGCAGAGCCTGAAGTAATCCTTTTTTGTAGTGATCATAAACTTGGGCTGAACATCATCCATGGAACTTCTCCTGGTACAGGTGGAGCAAGTTTGGATCTCTCTGGAAAATATACCTTGAATTGGGCTAATTCTTTTTCATCACCGTTGTCATTGGGTATGTTTTTTGGTGGCTTTCAGATTTTCAGAAAAGCAAGATGATTTTTGTGTTCATTAAATATCACTGTGTGTGGAATTCCCCTAAAATGTTCTGTTTTGAATAATACCTGCATTATGCTCAGGTTGCTGAATTTTAAAACAACTGTAGCAGCTTCTCCAGGAGCTTCTGCAAAAATAGAGTTGTAAAATGAAGGCAGGTACTGGCCTTGAATAAATTCCAGCGTGCTGAGGAAACAAGGGAAAATCAAACTGAGGTTCAGAAAGAAAACAAGCATTTGCCTGGGTTTTATCCTGATAATTATTTACATCAGCACAGGAAGGTGTTTACCGGTGATCAGGTGCTGGTGAGACGTGTCTGAAGCAGGAGGGATCCTTGTGCTTGGATTATTGGAACTTGTGAGATTTCTTGCTACGCAGCAGCTCATGTGAGCGGCTGCCAGGTCTCCTGGGAGGGAGACGAAGCCTCCAGCCACCGTGTTTACTTCCAGCAGGAGGAGGAAAAGGACATTTCTGGCTATTACCTGGATGTGTTTTGTAAACTGAAAGCGCTGTTAATGCTCCCGAGCAGAGTGTAGTTGCTGTATCATTCTGCAGTGTCGTTCTCCACCCTTTTTTTTTTTAAAATTTTAGCATAACTTCAGTGTTCATCTGTCAGCGTCTGCTGGGTATTGATGGATCATCTGAAGCTCTTGGGAGATCCTTACATCCTAATTTCTCTGGCTTCGTGGCAGTGCTCCAGGACCCTGGAGCAATCGGGATTACGTTTATCCCATTGATAGAGAGCAGGATTCCAAATCTGGAAAGCGGCAGGTATATTTTTGTAAAACGCAAGGGCAGGAAATACGTCTGGAGGAGAAGCCTCGGCGGAGCGGCAGCGTTCGAACCCCGCAGCGTGCGGTGCTGCGTGTGCTCCGAGGCAGATGCCGGCGGTGTCTCGCTTCCATGGAATACTCCGCTCCTTCCCTGGCGGTTTTTCCAGCGTTGCCCTCTGCCGGAGGAGACCCGCAGCGCCAGGGATTGCTGTGTGGGCTCCCTGGATGCCGTCCTGGCGCTTGGCACTTCCTCGGCAGCTCCGGTTCCAAGAGCCCACCTTCCTCCCGGAGCTGCAGCAGGGGCCCCTGTTCCAGCCAGAGCGTCTGATGCCTGCTTTTCCCTCCTCATCTGTGTCCATGGGCATCTGTTCAGAGAAGCCGGTGGTTGTTGGGATAAACTGAACGCCAAACAGTGGATCCAGCATTATGGGATCAGCTGCTTCTCCAAAGGTTATTGTCCTGGAACCACAACTAATTCTGGCAGGGGGTTGTGCACCTTTCCCATGAAACAGCTTTGGTCTTTGGATTGTTAGCCGTGTCTGGCTTTGGTAGTCCAGATGCTTTTAAAACAATACTGATCTAAAAATCAGTATTTTGAATGTAAATACACTTAAATTTGGTTTAAATTCGTTTGGTGTTGACACAGTATAAAACAATAATAAGGTTGGAGCAATTGAATGTACAAAATTTCACTAACACTAACTGTATCTGCTGTCCTGATCAGCCTGTATTATAGCACAACTATATGTTATGGGTTTTCTTTGTTTTGGGGTGTTTGGGGTTTTTTTGTTTAGTTTTTGTTATTTGTCTGGTTTATTGTGGTTTTGTTTTGTTTGTTTTTTGTTCTTGGGGTTTTTTAATTATTATTATTTTATTATTAATAATAAGATAATTATTATTGGTTTCTTTCAGTGGGTGAAATCTTATTTTCCTTTGTGTTTTTTGTGACTTAGGAAAAGACCTTTTTGGTTTTCAAGAAATTGCAGGTTTCATGTATTGCTGGTGCTGATGTTAAAAGGAGTTAAGCAGGGCAGAGCTCAGCTGTACTACTTCATTGGGATTTGAGTGGGGACCTCTGTTCTCCCATTTCTTGTTAATGGAACTGCTGACATTCACAGGGAAGTCCTTGCTGAATATTGAAGAGAAAAAAGGCAGAGATTGTGACTGTGGAGAAGTAACTGGGAATTGCAAGCTGAAATGCTATTTATTGAATAAAGCTGAATTCCTCAAAAGCAGTATTACTTCAGCAGTGAATGAGTCACATCTATAAGCAGCAATAATTTGTACTGGAGACCAAAATTGTGTAATACAATGGGGGAAAAATGCTGGTAGGGACGTTTGATAGGTTAACCGAGGCCTCCAGCATTGTGATGGGAGAGCAGCATCTGTCAGAGCACTCTTTCAATTACAGAAGCATGGAAAATAGATCCTCATTGTGCAGCCTGGATGGCAGGATCCAGCCCTTCACTACTGCAAGCAGATGTGCAGTATGATTCCTGCAGCAGATTTCGGGCTCCGAATTGGAACTCTCATTGCTCCGTTTTTCAGCTTTTTTGTGCCCTTCCCCCTTTCCAGGATATATTGCAATCCCTGGTAGTTTAAAGACCACTGGTTTCAAAACCAGCCTTTTCCTGTGAAGCAAATTTTGTGTTCCTGTGGTTAAAGTTACTCTGAGAAGGTTTATGGAAGATTATTCTCCTGGTTGCCTGGATCAGGTAAACACTATAAACATAATTTGTCATGTCTGATACTCTCCTAGTGAAGTTCTCTGTAGGATAGCTCTGGTTGTATTTATCAATTTTGTTGATGTTCTCTTTTGCAATTACAAAGTACTCCTATATCATGAAGAGGTTTAATTCTGTTCCAGATGCTATGGGCTGATAAAGTGCTAATGTGCCTTCTGGCAGTATCTTGTGAGATCAGTTTCCATGAAAAAATTGTATTTACCCAAAGTAAAGTCTACTTTGGAGCACAGCTTTGTGATGTGCGTGCAATTCGTGGTAGCCAAGGATTGTAATTTATTTTTTTCTAATTCTGCTACTTTAGAAAAACCTCCCTGACTAGATGAAAACTGTAAGTCAGCGCTGAGACTTTCAGATGCAGTCTCTTTGGTGTCAACATTAATTATTGTATAGCTCTAATGTTACGTATAAAGTGACACCTCTTCTGGCCTGTGACATTTCTCCTGGGGAAACTATGCTTGGCTTATTTAGTTTTCATATTTGACACGTAAATCTTTGTAAAGATCTTAAGCAATGTTATTCAGCTGTTGATTGTTCTTTCTGGTAATGTGGACAGATGCGCATTATGTTTTTGAAAGAGGTTGCAGTGATTCTTTCCCAGTTGACAACTTTTCCCTTGAAATATTCCTTCATGGTTGTGCCTGCAGTGAGTGTCCATGCTAGGTCTTGTTTTCAGGCTGCTGCTGCCTTGCAGGAAACAAAAATGAGGTGACTAAGTCTGTCCTTTCCGTGCGAGTGGCATTCACGATTTATCTGTTTTCTTCAGTTGTTTTTCTGCTTTTCCTACAGCAAAAGGAGACTTTGCCTCATTCCTGAGTGCTGGGTTATCTTTGTGGTTTGTTGATTCTGGATATGCAAAGAAAGAATCTGCAAGAGCAGAAATTCCAGCAGGGAAGGACAGCAGAAGGGAGGTTCTCTCTTCATCCAGTTGCAGTCAAGACTCCTAAGATCAGCATTCCATCCTGACGTGTGCTTTGTTCCCTTCTGCCCGTCACTGCCACCAGGTATCCAAAGCATAGAGATGGGCAAAATCTGTCCTAGGTGTTCATCTCTGCTTAAGGCAATGTTCCCATGGATTGCAGCAGTGTGGTTCATAACTTAGGGATTTCTGGAGTGAGGAATGGGATTGTGGAGTCATAGAATGGTTTTGGTTGGAAGGGACCTTAAAGATCACCCAGGGGCGCCTCTGCCATGGGCAGGGGCACCTTCCACTGTTACAGGCTCCTCCAAGCCCCATCCAGCCTGGCCTTGGACACTTTCAGGGACCCAGGGGCAGCCACAGCTTCTCTGGGCAGCGTGTGCCAGGGCCTCCTCACCCTCAAAGGGAAGAATTTCTTCCTATGAAATAATAATTCCAGTTTTTTTCCTCCAGACCAGAGTCTGTAAGTAAGTGACTTCCCATCCTGTATGTTTTCCTGGCATGTCCACTGTGTGTGCTAGATGGATGAAGGTTTTCAGGGTACTTGATTTTAAGAATGGTTTTCTAGCAGCCTTTCTTGCAGAACTGACTTCAGAATGAATTTCCCTGCTAGCATTTAGTTTAAAATGGATGAAGATCATAAATACACGTTTCTTCAGCTAATCTTACTCAGCTGACCCCTCTACTTCTACATTCTGTGTCTCTCAAGGGTTCTGTTAAATAATATTTATATTAATAGTACCATCTACTGCTGAATCCCTCCTGTGGTTTATAAGAGCATATTTAAGTATTACATTATGTTAACCAGCTTCACTGGTAGCTCGGAATTCAAGCTGTTTGTGTTTGCAGTTCTGCTGCTAAGTCCCTCATCCCCTGTGAGTGTTGTAAATAAGATTTGGACCTGTAGAGGAGGAGGCTTGGGCAGCAGGGGCTGGGATTCCCCAGTTCTGCAGGGAGAGGGGATGTCCAGAGATGCATCCACAGCCAGCTTTGCTCCTGGGGAATTTGCTGTGTGTGGGTCAGTGTCACCGTCACTGAGGGCACAGCAGAGGAGGTAGGGAGGTGATTCTCTGTGAGAATCTGGGATGTCTGTGAGCATCAGTTCTGAAAATTTGGAGGCACAGAAACCCCAACTGGGTAAGATTTAAAAATCAGAGACTGTGAAGAACAGACAAGTGGCTAACATGGGGAGACTGGAGTAGAATCATAAAATCATTCAGATTGGAAAAGACCTTTAAGATTGAGTCCAGCCATTAACCCAGCGCTGCCAAGTCCGCAGCTTAATATAAAAAGTCAAACAAAAATGTTTCCTCAGTACACAAAAATCAAAGTTGAAGAGTTCATTGAACTTCTCTATATTACATTTGCTTATTACTAGTTCATGTTCCTAGTACATATTATTAGGCATTTTTGCTAACTTTAGGAGCCTATTGATTGACTTCTATAAACTGTGTTATATTATTATATAATTATAACATTATATTATCAACCTCTCGGTGGGGAAGATAGCTGTGTATCCATCTGGGAAGATACCATCTCGTGCTCAGCTCCAAGACAAGGCAGCAGTTCTGAGGCTCCCACCTTTATCTCATCTTCCTACATGTTGGATTTCTACTGGGATCTTCCATAATCTTTCCAACTGGCCATGCTTCCTGTTGATTTGCTTATTGCTCTTCCTAATGAGTGCTAGTGTTCGACCTGGTTGTGTAAACATACAAGGGTTTGGTGCCTTTTTTTGAAAGAAACTTGGAATTGATGGAGGAATTAACTTCAGGGATGTCAAATGCCTGGAGCTGTGGCGCAGAAGTTAGTTCAGGAATAATGCATGGATCTTAAATTTAGATTTCATGGAAAGATACGTCTTTGTGTTACCACGAGATGAATCTGTTGGCCCAGGATAATGCTGGCTTTTGAAGAGCTTATCTTAAAATGTTTAAAAATCTGTTCTTGTGTTTTACCATAAACTGGTGTGGTCCAGCAGTCATCTGGCTCACATACTGGAAATATTTTGTTTTTCTTTTAACATGACTCATTACCATGCATTTGTAACTATGGTTATTTTCTCTTAAAGGATTTGTTCTGCCCTTTAATTATCATGTTTTGGGGCATTCAGGTTTGACTTATTACCAATGTAGAAATTCCTCCAGGGACTGCTAGCTTCCAAATAAATGTTTTAGGCTGATTGCCTGTAAAATTAGCAGTCCTCTTATTACTTCTCCATTAGTCTACATTAGAGCTTCAGTGAGGTTATATTGCCCTAGTGCATTTGTGAACCTTACAACTTAGTTAAGGTGTCAAAAGTATTGCTTTTGATGTGTTTGGGGGAGTTCAGCTGCTGGAGGTGCTCTCTCTTGCTCAGTTGCAGTGTGTGTGTTTGTACTGATGAAATAACAAGTGAACTATTGTGCCAGATGTTATTACTGATCGTTTGGACTTGAAAAAAACATGAAGAAACATTGACCATGTATTCCTGTTCTCAGTAAGGTATTCCATTAATAGCTAGTGACCATTTCCCTTTCTCCTTGCATTATTACTTATGTTCTTCTGGTTTCTCTTAAGACCTTTTCTTTTACAGTCAGAGAATTAGAATATCTGTTTCTGTTTGCTTTCTGAAGGATGATCTTGCAGTTCCTGTTCATTTTTTTTTTTTTTTTTATTGCTGAAGGGGTTATTTTAGATAGCAGAAATTTTGTTTGAGACAGTTTTGTTCATTATTTCTTCAGTATTGGATAATTCTCTTTCCTTACCTTGGTTTCCTGTCTAAGATACTTACTGCTGATGGTGTTTGTGATATTCCTGCAGAATTAATGCTAACTGCTAGTAAGAATATGGAACTGTAAATGGTTTCCTAGGATTCTAAGTCTTGTCACTTGATATAGGAGACCTGATGTTGTATAATTGCTATAATTTGTACTTTAAAATAATCAAACTCCATCTTAAGGGCAGGTTTTTTTACTTCTATTATTGGAATTAGAAGAAAGATGCCAATTTTCAGAGCATCCAGGATCTTGGAAGTCTTCAAATTGCCATCAAAATTGCAACATTTTGAAGAGCCATTTCATGTTCACTTTTTAATGATAATTGCAGAGTTCGCCTTATGCCTCTTTGCTTGTATTTATTACTCTAATGCTTTTATGACCAGGAACTGTATCAGTTACTACCTCTTCAGTCAGGTAAGCAAACAAAACCTCTAGTCTGTGTTCAGTATTGAATTTTCCATTGTCCCAACTCTGCCTGCTCTGCATTCTTGGCTCAGCTCAGAGCTGGCATTGCACCTTGATTTGCCTGCAGCCAGCACAGTTAAACCAGCATGGGACACAGTGTCCCTCCCTGAGGATCTCTGTATTCCTCCAGAACGTCTGTGGTGAGTTCAGCTTGCTGTGCTGGGCTCTGACGTGCAGTTGAAATCATTCTTCAAAGCACAAACATGATTTAAGGAACTATACTTAATCGTGTTGCTTTTGTTTTCTGCAGCTGAGGCTGCACGAAATGAGTGCTCGGCTCGCCCTCCATTTCCTGCCTCACAAACCTCGTGGTCCTGCCTTTCATTTTGGAGCTGGGGCTCCCGTGTTGTTTCCCAGTGTGGAGGCTGCAGGTGCTGCTTCTCCTCTCTGCACTCAGCTGATTCCTGCTTTGAATGCTTGAACGCAAACCATGGATGGAGTGGAGGATGGCAGAGCAGGAGCTTGTCCAGGCAGGGATTCATCAGTTCTGGGAGGCAGCAAGAACCAGCAACCACTGTCCTGTGACTGCTGTCACTGATCTTGGCTGAGAAATCAGAGTTCCAGGTCTAAGGCTATGGCTAGTGGTCAGACAATGTCCTTTTTTCTTTGATTTTAAACTTGCAGTGAAATGGGCCAGGTCAATCTGCCAAGCACAGAACTCGCAGTTGCAAGGCAGAGCTTAACCATCTGCTGCCATTCCTGCTACCTAAAATCACCTTTCTTTCCATGCTCCAGTGTGAATCCAGTTCCCTTAAGCAGGGCACGCACAGTAATTAGGTGAATTTTCCAGGCAGCCATAAATTGGGGTCACATTTCCTTTATTTAGCAGGTGTGTCGCTCTGATGACCCACGGTTACGTAGTAATGGGCTAGGATTTTTCCTCCTTCATAGTTTCCAAATTAAGGAGCTGTTCACCTGGTGGGAATATGTATTTTACCTGGGTATATGACTGCACATCTGCTGTTGAAATTCATCCCACTTCCATTATCTATTTTTTAACTTATTTTTGTACATTCTCCTGGTTCTCCTTTCCTAACCCAGTTTTATTAAAAGCCATAAACAAAAGCCAGCATTACTAGTAGGGGAAAAAACCACCAAAACTTACCCCAACCTGACAAACTTAAAATTCTCAGCATCTACACATATCCACCAAGACCACGACTAATTACAAGTGAAGAACACAGTGCTGCCCATATGTTGAAAAAACCTGGATTTTTGCATGTTCTCTTTTAGCAAGATTTAAAACTGTCCCAGGATATATGGGTGGGTTTAAAAAGCGGATAGTGAGGTCCAGTTCTTCTTGGAAGTGTTGCAGCTCACTAGGAAATACTCTGCTCAGTGAGGTAAACCAGACAGAGATCCTGCAGATTTGAGAGTGGAGAAATGTGGGATGTTCTTCCAATCAGTGATATAAGAGCTCATAAGAGAGTGGTTACGTTTTTGTGTTATTTGGGTAGAAATAATTAAGGCTTCAAATCCAAATACTTGGCTAAGTTCATTAAAGAAGAAACAACATAAAGAATGGAGAAAGGATTAAACCTGCTTTAAAAGATACAATAAATAGAACCTGAAAGCCACTCTAACACATGTGACACAATGATAAATATCAAATAGTTTTCATTCAATTCAAATCAGAAATAGAGTGGGGAAGCACAGCTCTCGTTGCAGGTGATGGCATTTAACAGTTGGTTCCGTCCTTTGTAAGGATGAGGAAAGGCAGGGTAATTAATGGACACGATGGTTTAGAAGGTGGCTAAGAGGTAGGGACAGGTAGTTTTGGAAGGGAAGGAAAAGGGTGGGTTTGTAGAGAAGATACGGATTTTTGGTGGTTGGCGTGGCTGTGAGGGGTCATATCATCTGCCTGTTGGGGCTTGGCGTGATGGAGTTAATATTCAAAATGTAAGGAAATCATTAAAAGGTTGTGGTATTACAGAGATTTAATGGTGCTTCACTGCTTGGATATGTCATGAGTGTTGCATTGATCTGTATTTTTAGACCTGTAAAAACCCGTGTCCTTTGATCTGCAGTTTTCATAATTGGGAAGCGTTGAGTGAATAGTGAACATGCTAAAAGAAAGTGGCAGCAAGAAAATATTGCTCTTTCTTATGTTGTAATTGTGTGGTGTTTACATGAAACTGTGAGGTCACTGGCTTCCGGTACGAGCCACTTCCTGAAAACCTTCTACATGGTACGTCTAAAAATGTACTTCTTAGAAAAACTCAGCTGATTTTTGTTTCTCCTTTGCATGCTGCTGCCTGACCACCTGACTTTTCTTTCTACTCCAAAACTTGTATAGCACTGCAGGATAGTGATCCCTTGGAACAGAGGGTGATGCTGCAGGGGGTACAGGATGTACTGGAGAAGGTACCACAGAGAAATTGGTTTCACAAAACCCAAAGCAGGCAGTGGGAGCACGGAAGCAACTTTAATGCATAGTCTGACACGTAGAAAGTATTGATAGTCTCAGGCTTTAGCAAACTGTGAGTCATATATTGACAAGTGATGCAGTCAGGTTTTAAATAACGAGGTAAAACCAGCATCAGCAAAACTGCTCCATGTTTCTATTCTCCTGTTGAG
The DNA here is from genome assembly GCA_013398275.1 of Promerops cafer. Taxonomy (NCBI): domain Eukaryota; kingdom Metazoa; phylum Chordata; class Aves; order Passeriformes; family Nectariniidae; genus Promerops; species Promerops cafer. The sequence goes on from VZSE01015289.1 coordinate 227,644, forward strand.
TTTCAAGTATGTAAAAAGCAATTAGTTACTTGCAAAACATGTTGTAATTACATAATTTTATTTTTTTAATGCAAAGTTCTCATGCTGTCAGTGGTTTCTAAACTTGTATGTTTGGGAATCATGGAATCATTAAGCTTGGAAAAGACATCTAAGATCATGGAGCCCAACCACTCCCTCAGCACTGGCAAAAAACACGTTCCCAAATGCCACATCTTCATGTCCTTTAAATCCCTGCACGGATTGGGGATTCTAATACTATCCTGGGCAGCCTGTTCTAATCCTTAACTACCCTTTTGGTGAAGAAATTTTCCATAATATCTACCCCAAACTTCCCCTGGTGCAACTTGCAGCAGTTTCTTCTTGTCCTGTCTCTCGTTGCTCAGGAGGTGGAAGTAGCCATCAAATTTCTCTAAGACACGAAGGATTTGGCAGTAATTAAAAAACCTCAAGCATATATATGTGTGTGTGATAAAGGAAACAGGCAGCCAAGAACTGCCTGTTTATTACTCATCACATAGAACACAGTTTTGGATTGTATGACATTTATAATGTAAAAAAGATTATTCCAACCAAAATGCATTCTTTGAAGTGAAATATGGTCCTCCTAGAGCGGTATAAATTAACTAAACTGTGGCAGGTCATCATGTGTGGGAACCAGGAAAGATGAAAAAGCGTGTCTGAAGGAAAAATCAGAATTCTAAAATAGTTTTAATAGAGTTATGTCTGTTTTGGGGTTTTTTAACCAGATTAGATGAACTGAAATATTTCAAAAGTGTATGTATTTTTTTAAAGTAATGCCTGGATGACACATTTGCGTTGAATATTTTTTCTATTTTGTCGGGATTTTTTTCTTCATATTAATTAGCTAAAATACTACTTAAAGCTAATACCTAACCTAGCAGAGTAAAGACTAGCTAGAACACCTTTAAAGGAGTGCTTTTACTTATATATGATCTAAGTGTTGCAGTATATGAAAATACAGACATTCTGCTGTGAAAATGAGTGTTTGAACATAATGTGTCAGTTTGAAGGTTGAAGATAAATGTGCATTTCTGGGGTTAGTAATACACTTACTCATTTCAAATCAGGTTATTTTGTTTGATGACCATGCACAATATACTGAAACTTGCCAGACTTCACAGAAGTAATAACAATGGGAAATTCTTAAATACAAATAGTTCTTAAATTTACAAGCACTTTGAACAATACTGTGGTTTTAGCCAGTCATCATGCTGTTTTATAACAGCTATAAACTCTATTTCCAGAAAGGCACACTGCCTGTCAACCTAAAGTTGGCAACATTCCTGTGAATTTCCATGGTAATTTTATCGGTAATTAGCATTTGTCAATAGCTTGTCTGTCATAACCCTTACACATCTCAAACCTCTTCTGCCTGTACAGCAATGAGATTCTTAAAATTAAAAAAAAATTCCTAAAATTCCTAAAATTTGTGGCTTTTGTCACAACTGAAGGAAGAACCAGGGGTTTAAACTCCCTCAATGTGCCCATCTTCACTGTTCTGTTGATACTACATTTTTTTTTTTCTCTCATTGTCTGGGTTTTAAACTTGTAGCTGTGGCACCAACATCCTCATCTTCTGGTGTGTATTTTCTTTTATCCTAGGTCTTGGGGAGGATGCCGTGTCATCATAAGAATTGCAGATTATCCCAAAAAGTTGCAGGGCTTGAGGTCCAGGTGAACTTTCAGAGCCCTGGATGATTTTTGCATTTTTCTGTAGGCTGGTGTTGTCATTCATCTGAAATAATCTGGGAATATCTCTTCAATTGTTTTTTGTCAGTTCTTGGATGAGTGCATGGTCACCTGACAGGTGGAAAAAGAACTCAGATAAATTTCTGTTTTGGACAAAATACAATAACCTGTGATAGAAAAGGGTTCAGATAAAGGCACCTAAAGCCTTTGGCCTGCAGAGCTGTAGTCCAGCTGCGTTGTAGGAATGAAATTGAAGATCATGAATCTTCAGTAATGATCACATTGGAGGAACATCCATGTTTATTCACATTTCAAAAATTTTGTATTTGGGTGAAACTGGCACATAGACTTAGCTGAAAATCGCGTTGAAGTCACTTGGTTTTCTATGTTGCTTAAAAACCTAAACCTTGAAATACTTTGCACTCTGTGTTCTTCTGACACATTAAATTGTTTTGTTTGTTTTACATTTGCTGTGCAGTAGTTACCAGTTATCTCTGCATCTTGATTTTATCCCAGTGAATACCTAGTGCTGAGCTTGTGGGAGCTTTTTTTGGGTGAGGAACAGTGAACAGTATGTGGCTTGACAGCTGGAATTTCCCAAAATCAAAGCGAAATGAAGGAAATGAAGAGTTAAAGCAAGGACAGGAGCTCGCAGCAGTGGATCAGTGCAGTTTCAGATAGTTATCACTAGGAGGACACACAGACCGTGATATTAAGGAACTAATTGTTTACCTTCTCCTATTAACTGGTTTGGTACTGCAAAATTTTGTCTTGAATGGGTGCCATATAGTAATTAAGATACTTGATTTTACTAGAAATTAAAAGAGAAGGTTGTGTACTGGACAAAACCAGAGTGCAATGACATAAGGAGATCTCCCGGGGATTGCTTTGTTGGTGAAGCAGAACACGGATGCTCGGAGGCGTTCATCCGCCAGAAATAGGTGACATTTAGGTAGAAGTGATCCCTTTTTTTGCCATTTACTTTATAGCTTTGTGCTGCAGGAATTCCTTACACCTTTCTGTGAAATGTTTGTGGCATTTCCTGCTGGTCAGGACACTGTGTGAGGTGGATCAGTGGCTGGGATTTGATGTGGTGTTGGCTGTAATCTTGATTTAATCTGTTTGTGGTCTTTCACAGTGTTTGCAAATAGCTTTTCTTTTACTTGTCTATATGTGTTTACTTAGATTCTGATGTACAGTGTCTGTGTCAGGTTGAGTAATATGGAAATTAGTCTAATTGATTTAAATAGTTTGTAGACTGCCCATGTTGCTGAGGCAAGCTGTTACCTAATAAAGACTTGGGAATCTGACTCCTTCTGTATAGAATCATTATTGATATCACACATGCAGACAAAGATGATAACTGAAGCATATGCTTCAAATAAAATGACACGAGAAAATGAAAAATGGTTTCAAATTTGAAGTTACTGAAGGATGCACGGAAATAACACCAGATGGAGAGAAAGAGAAACTAAGACAGATTATTAATAAGTGTGGTGCATTGCTGTTGTATAGAATAGAATCCTACAGGCTTCCAGTGTATAAATCTTGTTGTTACTTTGGTAATAGTCCCTGTGATGTGTAAAAGTGAAAATGCATCATTTCACTCCTCCAAAGTAATAATCCCTGAGGCTACAAAAAGTAGCACAAACCAGTTCTAAGTCACTTTTGAAAATGTACTAATTGTTTTGCCATGGTAGATGGTCAAGATTAAACTATATCTTCCTGAAAAATAATATTTGTGGAATTAAGGTGATTTTACATTTCTGGCTTCATAAACTATCACTGGAAGACATTTTCCTCAATATTGAAACTTGTTTCTGTAGTTCATTTTGTCAGACTAAAAAAGCAAACTACTGAATCTCCCTTTGATGAAATGCATGGTCTGGAACTGTTGCTTAGTTGCTTTGTCAAAATTCCTGTGTGGGAACACACTGGTTCACCTTCCCCTCAGTGTCTGTGTCTAACCCAGTTTAATTTTTCTTGCATTTCTTTCATCTTTGCAGCAAATCCTGTGTTTTACTTTGCCTTCAGGCTACAGTTCCTGTCCATCCATTTGTATTCCCATCAGTTCAGTTGACTTAATCACTATTTTTCGTAGACTGAGTCTCTGCCTTTTAACAAAACCTAGTGATCTGTATGAGGCCCTCAATTGTTGGAAAACCTTTCCTTGTTGGAAAATAAGGATCCATCTTGGTTCCAAACTCTTGAGTCGAGTGTCTGTTCTGACTCTGTGGACAGGACTGGGCACTCTGCACATCTCAAGCTTCAGCCTCTTGAGTCAATTAATTCTTCATCGTGTGGGCTGAATTGTCAAGGTTTGTCAGGGCACTGTTTTATTTTCTGACCCTGCAGAGATTTTCTGTATTTTGCAGAACTTTTTAGAAGTCTGGAGTAGGACCTGACTCAGCAAAGTAGTTCAAGTTCTTTTTATTTACTACAGAAGTTTTAATGATTGAGGCTTCTCAGTCTGTCTTTATGATTTTTAAAAAGGCCTTTTAATCACTTATCCTAAAAATAGCCTGGAATACTCTAAACAGTAATTGGTGTATGAGCAGAAACACTGTATAATGTCATTAGAAGTCTGCACTGGTTTTGTGAATGATCTTATTTGAATTTTGGAAAATTCTGAGCATGGAAGGGGAAGATGAGATCTTATATTACTACCCAGAGGAAAGATGAGGATCCTTTTTAATTTAATGAGGAGAATGAGGGTGAGGCTGAAACACTGAATTGTAGAACGTTAAAAATAAGGGTTAGGTTTTGTTGTGGGGGTTTTGCTGGTTTGTTTTGGTTTTTTTTTTTTTCCTCAAAAAGCTGGGTGATTGCTGTGTACTGAGGAGTTACATTACATTACTGGAATAAGAGAAGTTGATCTCAGGATGAATAAATATTGAAGTACATTTCTTGTTCATACTAGGGAATAGTTGATGGTACTGTCAGGGTGTTAACACAGAGAGTAATTATAGTACCATGGAATATTTGCAGTGTTGTAACTAAGCAGGTTCTTGGTTATTCAGACCCTTTAAATTAAAAATTGCTTTTTAAGTTATATTCAATTACACATATCAATTTGATCAGGTTTTTGTTTTACAACAGAGATTCTTAACCTTTGACTAAAAGCGGGTCCTGTGGAAGTCATTCAAGGCGGCGCATTAAGATAATAATTCAGATTTTGAGAGCAGTGAAAGCAGATCAATACTGAGTTCTTGTTCTGTGAGTAGTATCAGATGAAATCCTCATAAACTCGGCTGTGAGACTGAGGGGTGGACAGCTGGGGCACACTTGGAAGCAGGAGCAGGGAGGCAGGAGGTTACAGCAGGCGACCATCTGAGGGGCAGACACTTGAGAAGGAGCAGTGCAGATGGCACCACTACTGTGAGGATGGGTATTTGTAGCGTAGAGCATGAGGATCCTGTGTGCATTTACCACTAGGAGTGTACTCACACGTGAAATCCTGATTTCTGCAGCGTTTAGGCTCCGTTACAACAGATTCGCCAGACTTGGCGTATTGCAGCCCCGTGAGGTGTTGCAAGGAGCAGCTCAGAGATGGAGCAGCTTTCTGCCTTCAGCTTCCCAGGTGGATAATGTGAGATGGGGGAAAGGAAGTGCTGGGCAGAGGCAGGGGCTGAGGAAGTTCAGACATGCTGAAATAGAGGGTTGCTATAGATCAGCTTTTCTCAGCTGGTTGTGAAAACTGCAGTGCTTTTCCCAAGTTGTTGTAGGTTTATTTCCAGAATATACCAAGCATGAACCATCTATTTTGCTCTAAGCAGAAGACCAAAAAAAAAAATCCTCAGCTAAAGGGGAAGGCTTTTCTTGTCTCCACAACTCTCCAGGATTTTTATGCTGTTGTTTCAGTGGGTAATCAGATTTGGTACTTGTTTGCCTTGGTGTAGAAGTGCATTAGTGCTGGTGAAAAACTGTGTTAGAAACTGTTTTACCAATATTGGCATCTTTCACGTGGTAAGGGTGGACAGAATCAGATCCTGTTAGTGTAGCATGATTTGTTGTCGTTTCTCTCTAATTACTGCCAATTCCTGCTAGTGTAAGCCTAAAAGTAAGAAACCAGTTTTGCATAACTAACAAAATATTCAAGAAATCATCTGCATTTGGGTTTTTGAAAATTCTAAGGATAAAGCAGAAATTCTAGAATTGATTTTACCATCATAACAAACAATGAAAGGGTTATATCAACTATTTTCCAATAGTGTCTTCATTTTGCTGTACTCAATGGTTGATAATTTTTTCCCTCCTGCTTTACATTAAAATCTTTTTGTCCTCTTTGGTTTCCACCCTTTAGACATTTTTTTTAAACTAAAAATGGTTTTAGTTGTTAAGTGGATTTTCTGATTTTAAGTGCCACAGGTGGCAGCAGTATTGGGGTAGTGGGTGAGTTTGGGAATGACAAAGAGCTGTACATTATGTAGTTGTCAATGTTAGAATATAATCTTTTGTTTTGACCGGAAGGATTTGTTTTAACAGTAAAGCAATTTCTGTGTCTTTTGTGTCTGTATTGCCATGTAAATAGTTCTGGGAGCTGGAGCAGAGAAGTTCATGTTCAGGGGCTTTACCCAAATCCATCTGTTGTGCAGTTTTGATGGAGATGCAGGGTGCAGGAGGGGAGATCCAGGGTGCAGCAGTCACACAGAGTGCCTTGGGTGGCAGAGGAGTGTTTTTACACTTGTTTTTTTTAACTGTCTTACGGGAAATAGATGCTGCAGCCCAGTGGAGTTGGCTTATTGAAGATAAAAGGTAATTGAACCAACATGGGATTAAATAAGGCTTTTCCATCTCTCCATGTGACCTGTCTTAACAGCTTTTAACCAAACAGTGGAAAAGTACAGAGTGTGTCCGTGGCCATTTGGCAGTCAGTTTCTCCAGACACAATTTCCAGGGCCTTCGGTTGTTCCCTTCATTTGCTTTAGTCAGTTTGTTGAATTTGGTAACAGTATTTGATGTTATTTGATAATATATTCTTCAAGTTTGAATCGAAACAGAGAGTGGCAGAACAGAGAAGAATGAAGGAAAGTATGCACCCTGTATGATGTGAGTAGAATAGAAATAAAGACATAAATTCTTGTGTACAGACGGTGGCTAGGGTCTGCTCAGTGCACGAGGGCTGGTCAAGTGGTTGTTTTTCAACAGAAACAGTGCAAATTAATACCCAGAGAGAGTTTCCCAACTCCATTTATTCTCAGTTATCTCAGAGCTGTTGGCCACTAAGGGTGAAGCTTGCTCAGCTTGCCTTAACCACAGGACTGATAAATTCCAATAGAATTACGGCTCCGCGGTTCAGAAGATGCCTTGAAGTTTCTTGGGAGAGGAAGATGACTGGCATAAATGTATCCAAACAGGAAAGGAAGGATGTTATTCTTGGTATTGTTCGGGGTGTTTTTCTCTTCTGTGGAATACAGTTGAATCAGTAACAGGAATGACAGTAGGGAAACTTGGAAGGGAGTGCAGTGATCAGACCTGATAGTGCTTGCTTAAGGAATCAAACCCCTTGCTGACACCAGGTCTGTGGGTCTGTGTCAGTGAAGTGCATGTTAAAACAGCCCAGGAGCTTTTCTGGATCTTAATATGGCAAATACTCAGTAATGGGTCATTTTCTGTTTTGGTTACAAAACTTAGGAGTCAATATTTTTTTTTTTTTTTTTTTT